>JAFBJW010009051.1:0-21982 GCA_016785235.1 Pseudorhombus dupliciocellatus | reverse complement strand
CCCCCCCCCCCCCCCCCCCCCCCCCCACCACCACCACCACCACCATGACAACACGCCTGCATAGAGTGTAATCACTTTGGCTTCTCCAAAGCAAAGAGGACACCAGCTGCTGGAAGCACACGCTGCATATTTCATCACAGCAGCTCCTTTCTCCTCCTCCTGTGATTAATAAAAAACACGGGGCTGATTGATAATCAATAATTTAGTCAAATACGTCAAGGATCAGTTGAGGGAAAATGACTGTGGCATCAACCAGGACTCTCTTCTGTCTTTCTCTTTTCAGAGGACCCGTCCCAAATCGGAAAAGGCATCACTCTCATCACAGTCATGGACATAAATGATAACGCGCCGGTCTTTGCCATCGACTATGAAACTCTCCTCTGTGAAAACGCCGTGCCAGGACAGGTAAGGCCCAGAAATCTCTCTGCAGTGGGTCCAGCTCGCCTTCGGGTTTTCTCTTTTTTTTCCCTGCTCCCTTCCCTCGCTTGAAGTTTGCTTCGCACAGACAGCCCGCTGACTCTCAAAGCCATTAAAACTCTTTCTTGTTCCTCAAAACAAGTCCACTGTGCACACATCCTCTCCCCACCTCCGGGTCATCCCAGGGAAACGGCATCGTTAGTATGAGACACATCCTTAAGATTTAATAGCAGGTATTGTAGGTGTTATTGTTCATTAGCGATGTTGCTCTCATTCCGTTCTGTCAGAGCCAGCGGAATTAATGACAGTGCTCGACTCTGCCCGCGGTCTGAATCCACAATAATATCACAGAGTAATGTGATATCTCACGCTGGGACGGAGGAGTGATCCGCCACGGTTTGACTTTGCGTCGCGGAAGCCCTTTGTAATTAGACCATCGCCGCAGAAGGGCACAGGGGCAGGAAATGCATCACAATATCATGAAAGGGGGAACGTGGGAGATTGCAGAGAATGGTGGTTTGGCGCAGGAAAAGAAAGGAAAAGAAAAAGCCAGAGCCGTGCATCTCATATTCCACCGCGTTTAGCACTTGGCCTCATTGTTGCTAAATGACTTGTGCGTCTGTGGCGGCGATTCGTCTGCTCGTGGCATTTGGAAAACACAATCAGAGGCGAGGGTAAAGGAGGCGTGCAGACCTGAATAAGTGCAATTGATCAGAATGATGCATTGTTTTGGAAATGGCTATTAGGCCCTTTTTAAATATGTTATTTGCATTCATATTTCGGTGTTTGCCGCTGAGCTCGCGGTCGGATGAACAAAAATAGGAAATGAAATCATTTGCAAAACTGAAAGATAATATTTCATGTGTGCATTGTGTTTTTTTTGTGTGTGTTTTTGCTTGACCACAATGGGGCTGTGCTTCCGTTGAGGATATTCTGACCAGTCATTCTTCGCTGTGTTGGTTTTAGTTTTGCTAAAAACACAAAAAAGCAAACCTAAACATGGACTATTCAAACTACCCCCAGGTATTTTGAGATATTACTAATTTTAAATTGAATTCTTTAGCTTAGCCCGCGGGCAGCATTTTGTGGACTAAACATCATTTCTTTATCCGTGGTTATTGAAGAATCTACCAGAGCTAAATGTCTATTTTTGGTCTAAGTTCCCACCACTTATCTTTAGACGATTGTCGCTGTCTACAGCAACACAATCAATCGCTCGTCAATTCGCCCCGACTTTTAAATTCAGCAGCTATTTTCCACATGTTTCCGCCCCAGCGCCTGATAAATTATGGCACAGAGACTATGACAATACTGAAACAGAGTCATTCCCCAGCAATCAAAGCGGCCCCCAGGACACAGTTACAGCCGTGGCCCATGACAGCATCATCAGCAGGAAAAGGTACAGCAAATCTGTAATTACTCAGCTGAAGCAGACAGATTGCTTACTCAATGCCAGCCATCGCTGAGATACGAGCCCCCCCCCCGCCGCAAGTGTAGCCAGGAGCTGCTCTGCTGTAAAGTGCGGAGCCGGTGGTGACGGAGACCTGCATCTTCATCCACCCAGCGAGCTGACGAGCTGCATTCAGATTCCATCGAGTCTAAAGTGGTGCAGTCATAAATGTGCCTGCTAGAGCTCAACGCCTCTCCCATTATACAAATGAGTGTGTGTGTGGAAAGTGTTTTAAGTTAAAGTCAGCTGTAAAAAAGTAGCTGAAAAATAAAATGTGCAGGTTTCCTGCAAAGGTAATTTATTAATGTGTTTTTACAGAGTTAATTAATAATTTAAATGATTATCTTCTCATGCTTTTTCCATGTGAACTTGAGGCAAACTAATTTCAACAAAAACTCAGAAAATTAAATGCAAATTTGTGAGAAAGTAGGTAAAGAAATTAGCTTCAAAGCACAAAATATAAGAGATATTTTATTCCGTAGATATGAGATTAGCTATTCTGTGTTCTATTGATTTGACATTATACATTCTGACAACTCCAATTAGTTACATGGAAACATTAATACTCTGACCTTTTGTATTCACGTGGGATTTCTGACATTTAATCTATAGAATGCCCGAAACTCACATGTTCACTGAAACTTTAGAATATAAACAAGCCATGAGGTACAGATTGTTTCATGTATTATTACTAACATTTCGCTTGCATGTGTTTTCTGACAAATACAGTGAAGTCCCATGTGCTCACTAAATCCTCATCCTACAGAACATCTCATGCAGCCGTCTGTCGGGGCACCGGTGAAGTGGACCTGTGGGACGTTGTTCTTTCAGACTGAATAATGAAGACAGGCCAAATTAAATGTAAATGAAAATTTCCACGATGAAATAACACCCAAAAAAAATACACGCAGAGCAAAACCAGGGGAAGAGGGAGGTTGGCATTTACATTTGAAAACACCGTGTGAATCCCAACGAGGTGTCGGCTGTCTGTTAGCAGGCAGGCTGGGTGGACTTGTTAGCTGTCGGATGCGCGCTCCACCGCCCTCCTGATTCCTGATTAATTAAAATGCTCCTGTTGTGCGCCGCATGTCTGTTCGGAGAACGCGGAACTGTTGGCCGTGCTCGCTGCCTCTCCGGCCCTGGAAGCTTCGCTAAAAAGTCCGCGGCCTCCCGCCGGCTGTCACGCCCATTGGCTCATTCGCAGCGGCGACAAAGATGAAATAATATTTGCCAGTCGGGATCGGAGTTGACTCTGTGGATCTGCAGGGCAGATTAACAGGGAGCGCACGCACGGCGCAACCTGCCATTTTTCAGGCCTAATTAAGGCCGTCTCGTGGCCCCGGCTCTCTCCAGAGATGCCACTTGTTACGGATCATCGGTGCGTCTGTCTCCTGCCATAATATTAACTGATATTATGACGGGGCGCACGGGGCAGGGGCAGTGGGAATGGCGTGATGGGTCATGTTGTACAATGACTTCAGTGTAACCATTACATACATGAGTGGACTTGGCATTCTGCTGCCCCCCATCTGCTCCGCCGGCGTCCCCACGGAGGCTCAGCCGCCGCGAGACACGTGCGAACGCCGGGTTAGCCGAGAACACGGGTTTTTTTTCCCTCGAAGCGAGAGAGGTGAAGCCGGGACAAAGACAAAGGTGCGAGCCATTGATCTCAAAGCAAGAGGAACGTTTCTATATTTTCATTAGGCTCATTTGCCCGTCGTGGTCGGCAGTCAGAGCGGCCGCCGCGGCTGTGAGACGGGGCTCGCGGAGGCAATTAAGGTGTGAAGCCCTCAGTTACAGATCGCTGCAATTTGCGTCAGACATCCCGCTCCCGCTGTGAGTCATAACTCAGTCCGGCTTGAACCCACGGACATGAAACACATAGTTTTACATCTAATGGAACCGAGTGATCTGTGATGTGTACCGCAGATAAACATCCATACATCTGAACTTATAGAACCAAGACGCTCCTTATGACTCCAGAACTCCCCTGAGGATAATGATGTGTTTCAACATTTCTTCACTCTCAACTTAATCCACTGGTCGCAGCTAAGTGAGCCGGACTTTTAATGGAGCGAACGTCCTGTTTTCCAAAGGACAGGAATCAGAATGTCCCAACATCACTGGATAATTCGACTTTAGAAAACCCGTCAACCCTCGGACACAGACATCAAATCCTTGGAGGAAGCTGGGCGTCTGAAAACCTCTGGTCATGAGCGTTTCTTCCAGCCCCCGATCAAAACCACTTCACCTGCCACTTCTTACACGGCCGCTCCGAGTGTCACATCGATCACTTCAATAAAAAAAAATAAAAAAAAAACATCCTCTCCCCTGCAGCTGAGTCAACCTCCATAAATCTGCTTCCAGAACTTCCCCGAGTTTCATCACATTTTTAAGGTTCCCCCAGTATCAAAGTAATCCGGTGATATTTGTGTGAACACCCACACGTGCACCGCCAGCGGAACGCGCTAAAAACGTATTGGGGATGCTTGTTTATTATATCCCTGCTCTTCCTCCCCTGCCTGATCAGAACTAAAGTTTTCATCCACAGCTTCGACTCTCACGTCAGTCACACAAACAACAAAAACAGATCCTCGCGCCCGCAGTCGTCGTGAGAGGTGTTTCATCAAGGTGGGGGATATAAACAGACATGTCAAAGTGCGAGGGATGTGTAATTTTGGATCTCGCTGGGACACCGGTGGGTCGGGATCACGCCGCCTGACACCAAACTCAGCGGAAAAATCAGATAATTGACGATGAAACGAGAGAGAAGATGACATTCGTTAAATGGCACAGACCATTAAAACGTGTGTGTGTGTGTGTGAGCGGGTGCTGATGCTAAGTGATTTGGGTGTCACAGGCAAGGTGACGTCTGGGGCTTGGATGTCTCGGGAAAGCCGCAGCCTCGAGTGAGAGGTGTGAAAACTGCCGGGCCGCCATTTCCTCCGTCAGCACAACCCCTGGTGACAGCTGTCACGTCCCCATGGCAACCAGTGCCACCTTTGCAGTACTTTTTTTTTTTTTTAAATCCTCTGGGTTCAACTTTCAAGTGTCTGCCATGATCTGATTGTGTGACTCATCTACCAGCAGGCTCACGTCCTGTTCACTGTAATCGATGGCTGACCCTTACACATCGCTATAGCAACCGGACTTTACGTTCAGAGCGAGCCGAGTCCCGTCGGTTTCATTATTTCAGCAGGAGCAGGAAGACAGCGACGCTGGCGAGGATTTTAACTTGTTTACTCTCGGAGGAAAGTTCTATTCACGCCTAGTCTCGCTCCCATCTTTTAACACATCACTCACTCTGAAGTCTCGGTTCTTTCTGTCATTAGGTCAAATCGAATGAATCCCAATGAGCGGCGGAAGTCTTCAATCACCACAGTTCACACACTTTCAAGTCCAAAGGATTTTTTTTTTTTTGAAGTTAAACTTTCAACCTTTGTCTCCAGCTGGACATCCTGTAATTAATATAAGCATTGTGGATAAAACAAGTGGGTGAATGTGACTAAAAGAACTTTACATGGTGGATTAAACTGGAAACTACAACTACCATTACCACGTTTTACTGCCAAATATATACTTTAGAAACTTTTAAAGTGCAGTAATTTGAGAAAATCAAAGGTAACTCCAGATAAAAGTTTATCTAAGTTCAGCTCTAAGTTCACATCATAAAATCAGAATAATGATAATAATCCTCATCATAACACTAATTATTAAAAAAGTTTTATCGTCACCTTTTAGATCCTTGGCTATTTCAGCTGGTATTTTACAACTATTGATATTCAATATGCAGACCTTCTCCTTCAAAGTTATCTCTTATTAGTGGGAAGATAATTAGATAAAGTACTGGTGTGTGAATTGTCCCCAAACTAAATGACGATGAGCAGAAGTGTTGATGACTGTTATCTCAGGTGTCATCAAGTCAAGGTCACGTCACTGCCTCTGTTCTTCATCACTTCATTAGCAGACGTGCACTCGCTGTTTGTTGACGTGTGGGAGGGGAAACTTCACGCGCGTTAGTTTGGTGAAGTTTGTAAAGCTCCGTGTCGGACGCCTGCCTGCCGCTGTGTGACTCCGGTCTGATGTCCTGGTCCTGGACAGTGGTTGGATTCCAGCCCTCTGCGGTCACATGTTTAACACGATTAGAAAGAAAGAAAAAATCTGCACTATAATTATGTGAATTGGATTTAGTAGAACATTCATTTAATTGGTTAATTGAATTATTGCGATGTTGCAGATGACTCTCGCAGTAATTCTGTGTTCTCTGAGTTATTTAGTGATTTATAACGTCGGAGCTCTGGGGCTGACGATGGAGGGTTTTAGGCTCATATTTAAATGGAATTACTACTCAACGCATTCATATGCTTCCATCTTAACAGTAACATGAGTGTTTTAAATATTAACGGCTGCAGTGACGTCTCCTTGAAAAGGAAACGGCCACAGGCTGAAGTTGGGATCATCGAGCAAAAATGTGCTTTGTTTGTAATGTGAAAGGCCGGATTGGATTGGATTTTGTTCCCAGCCCCTCCTGCGGAACGATTAGTATTCCTGCCTTCGAAATGCTGCTGGCACAGTCGCTGCAATTCCATCAGTGCATCTGTCCCTGCATAGTTTATGCAACGTGCTGCTGTCGAGCTTTATGAGAGTTTCCGGCTGAGTCAGAAAACTTTTTCCATTTTCTTCCAGCAAGTGGCCTCACAGAGAGCAACATGTACACGTGCACTGGGGCTGAACGATTTTGGAAAATAATTTTATTCCGATTTTTTTTTTCTATTTTTGTGTAGTATTAGATTTCTTATACATAAATGTTCTTTCTTATAGGCAAATATTAGGAAATCGCTTTTTATCATATGGCAATATTATTGCAAATGCAATTAAACATGCACACATGATGGTGTTACGCTGTCTCTGCATGGATGGACCAGAATGCATTGCTGCTTCACTTGTATTATTGCCTCATCTGCTCACATGACAGACACATGTTTCTCACTCTGAGCTTGTCCTCGAACGAAACGGCCCTTTAAAGACTCGAGGAGTCTGAGTGGTGCATTACAACAGTCCTTGATTTGAGATAACGTAGGTTAAAACCATCGGCTCTTAAGGACGTGATTATTCATTCCTGCACAACGTTAGAGGCGACTGACTGAGTCAAAATGGGAAGGTTACGCTGGAATATGTTTCATTCCAGCTGTTTAGATTCTTTGGGAAGCAAAGGTTTAACAAGGTCGGGTTAAGTTAAACAGATCCCAGATGATGTGTAAATCACTTGATTTTAAATTTGTTTTTTAAATATTATTTTCCCAAAGATGGACGTCTATCTCTTTTAAAACCCTACCAGGGCCCCAGAGCTCATATTTAACTATTTAACTGCCACAATGTGTAAGGTAAGAGAAGTAAAACCAGTTTCCAGAAAAGCGCTGATATGTGGCTGCATGTTTATATCTATAAATACTGAATACGCTACAGTACCGGTGTGTTTGTGTTTCTGTTGTCTGCGCATTCTCCTCCCTCGCCACCAAAGCCACAAATAGAGACACCTTTGTCCTTTTCTATCCGCTCTGATCTGACACGCAGCCGTGTGTAAACTGAGAAAAAACTCAATTCTGTGATTCATAGGCCTCCTCAGTCGTGCCTTCCGACAGGCAGCAGTCTGCTGCGGCTGCTAATGTCTTTCAGCCAGGATTTATGTCTACATCCAGGCCTCTCTCCTCCTGTCTCCGACTCAACCCATTAGAGAATTCCCCAGCAAAGGTTCTCTGGAACGCCGTGCATCAGAGCCACCCTAATGAAAGGCATTATACATTACAAAGTGTTTGATTTAAGGATGATTTACAGTTCTCTCGCTCGCCGGCGAGGAACGGAAACCTTCCTCGAGATAAGCTCCGGAGCCATCTGCAAAATTCAAAGGACATCAAAGGGTTCAAATTGTGTGTAGGATTCATCGTCGGTGTACGAGCCACAAAGAAAGGTTTCTATCAGATGTGAGATTTCCATAACAGAGTGAGAGGCATGTGAGGTATTATGATCCACAGTCAATGGCGGCTTTTCATGATCCGCAGCCAGGCGTGCGCACGCTGCATGTTTAGGCGCTCGGCGGCGGCGGCGGCGGCGTCTACCTGTCACAGATCTGATGCCGGCACACGAACATCGCTTCAGTCGACGTGCGCACGAGATATCCCACGTGTTTCTCAGATAACCTTTTTCCCCGGATGAATTCCCCTTGTGCTGCAGAAGCGTGCGGTTGTGATTGTTTTATTTTCTGCTGATGAAAGAGCAACTATTTTAATTTTGTTCAGAAACAGGCAGTAAAATATTCATGAATTTCTCCCGGCCCCCCCGCCTGCCAGTTTTAATAATTGGCAGGATGTCGTTTGCCACCTACACCAACCCCTAATACCTGACAGCTTGTAACCAGCAGCATTTAATCACAGCTGACAACTGATAATCCACGTCTCAGCCCTGATAGATCACTGGTGGGCTTCTTCCTCTTCGCCCTCCCTCGTTCTCCTCATTTAAATGCTGTTTTTGTCTTGATGTTGAAAACTGTTCGGGGCTGGGATATGTGATAATTTAGTGTGAATTGCTTTTACGAATCTCCTTGGACGCCGTCCACGGGCGCGAGTTGTCGCAGGGGTGAGTTCGGAGATTGTCTCGCAAAGGACTCCGGGGGGGGGGGGGGGGGTTTGATAAAAATTNNGGGGGGGGGGGGGGGGGGGGGGGGGGGGGTCTTGATCGAAATTCATGAGGACACTCCTGCAGTAACACCCACTTTGATGGCCGTCGCCGTGGCTATCATTTGTCGTCCATATGGCGTGTTGGTGTGTGTGATATGCTTCTCCTGTACACCGCGTACTGAGCGACTTTCCTCTTTTTTTATTTCTTCAACTTCTGCCGCTCGGATGCTGAAATTAAAGCTCAGCGGGCGTCTCTCTCGTTCTTTTTTTTCCCACTTCTTTTTCTCCTTTTGCTGAAAACAGATAACTTGATTTCCAGATAACGTGTTCGTATGAATAAAAAATCATTACGGCGCATGCTGGTGGGTGCAAATAAATTGGTATTATTTGGTAATTTGATTTCCTGCATTATTTAGATTTGTCAACACTGCTCTATAATGAAGAGGGGTGAGGTTCTGTTTGGTTCTGAGGCGAAGCAAAATGGGCAGAAGTAAATGGGATTCACTTGTTTAACTCACACATATAAATGCGTGTGCTGCGTCGCCAGGAGCCACAGCCGTCCTTATCGTGACTCATTTTCGTACTTGCAATAATAAAGAAGAAGAGCCTGCCTGCTTAACACATGCATTTATTTGGGACGCCGTCAGTGTAACGTTTTAGAGACAACACGAACACTCGCGTTAAGGATTTAATGGTCATCACAGCTGTAGCATGCGTTATCGCTGATTAACTATGATTCAATGAGGCAAAATGACGCCAATAAGGATTTCTTGCCAAAAGGAGTAAACAGCGTCAAGTATGAAAGTGTTTTTATTGATCTTTATTATGTTTCAGAGAAATAAACGTATTATTCTTGAGTAAACTGCTTTATTTCTTGGGGTTTACTCTCCAAAAGATTCAAAGAAAAACATCACTAACAGACATAAATAGACAGTTTAGCGTCTTTGGGTGAAGCTGATAAATCTGTGTGTGGTCCATTATCTCAGGATCCATTCATCTCACTCTTTCTGTATGAAAGAGTTCTTATCAAACGTTATCACTCCATGTTTTTATGAGAATAACCGCTGGGCAATCATTTGCATTGGAGATCACTTCCCTAAAGCAAACACTTCGTCCCTAAGAGGCCACCGAGCTCGTGCCAGACGAGCACTTACTCTGTTTTAAGAGCTAAATGACAGGAAATCAGAGCCAAACATTATAAAGGAAATATTCCTGCATCCATCGGAATACGAGCTCATTTTCTCCAGTTTACTGACCTGGCCTTTTAAGAATGATTAGTCAACATAAATCTACGACAACAGCGCTTCTCCTCGAACGGATTCCACGTGGGTCAATAAAAGAGAGTTAACGCCAGATTGAGATCGGGATGGAACCAAATGTTGGAAAGTGATCCTGTGTTTCTGCTCCTGCTGCGTTCAGGTGATCCAGACCATCAGCGCGGTGGACAGGGACGAACCTCTGAGCGGCCACCGCTTCTACTTCACCCTCGCCGAGCCCGTGGCTGGAAACCTCAACTTCACCCTGCGAGACAACAAAGGTGCGATATTGTTCCCTGCAGGCGGCCATGTCTAATCGTTACTCTGTGATTATATGTGCGGAGGCGTCTCTCAGTGAAATTCAAACAGGAATCTGTAGGTGTGGGGTATTTGATGGTCTCCCTCACAACGTGTTCGGTTCTCTTTCATCAAAAAAAAATAAATAAAAATGCCTTAGGAGGTAATAAAAAAGTTTTAAATTCGATTCACCAAAGTCTTAGATTTTTCTCTCGACAACCGCCGTCAGGTATGAAAGAGTTTTGACATTTTCCGATGCTGTTTTGTTTTTTGCGTCAGGCTCCTAAAACTCTGTTTTACGAGGTCTAAGTTGGGTTTACTTTGCTTTGCAGCATCTGTTGTTGTTGTTTTCTATTTCCAGTCTGACCTCTCAGAGATTTAGCAGAAACCCTAAAGTCAGTTTGTTCACGTTGTTGTCAGAGCTGCAGGTATCAGATAAGTCCCTGCTGCAGCTAAATCAAAACTCTCCCCTGGAGTAAATTCCCTCGCAGCGTGTACAAGGTGTTGGTCAAGTTGTTGGGTGAGGTATATTTCCTGCGCACTTCCTTGGAGCTGACTCTTTGGTCATTGCTCATTCCCGGACGCAATCTGCTCGGCGATCTGACTCTGGAGAAGCCGCGCAGAGACACAGGTGCCTCCCGGTCGCCGGGTCCTGAAGAATGAAACCATAATTCTGCTGTGACAACGGCCAAATGCAAAAATAAAACTTTCCTCTGCACATCTGAGGTGACTCGTTCTGAGCCGTGTTCTGACTGTGAGATCACAGAACAGCCGCCTCCGTCCTGTGATGACTCGCCCACCACCTATGGAGGAAACTAGCTGCTGCTGTAGGAAAAGTTGAGCGTTGGAACGCGCCGTAGCTTTAACACAAAAGGAAATACTGCCTGACTCCATCAGCGCTAACTAACGCGAAGCCACCGCTGCTCTCTGAAGCTACGCCCTGCGAGCGCGAGCCGGGCCGAAGCTGCCTCAGCGCACTTCACTTGGCCGGGCACAACCCTGCGCTTGCCTCGATCGGCCTGAGATCAACACGTTCCAATTTGACTTTCCTTTTACTGGATTACGCCAAAAAGCTCTGGACACAAAACTTGGTATAAAATTGTTTCATTAGCCTGAGGCAAGATACACAGTATTGTTTGATCATTATACACAAAATATACAAACCATCCTGGGCGTGGAACTATGAAGGTTTGTGGAAAAGCCCAGTACCGTTTCCTGGAATCAGGAGGCAGATCCAAAATGTGGTTTTTCATGTTTTCTGATCAGTTTCCTAAAGAAAAATAAATCACTTCTTCTTTGCGCAAGTCTAGTTTTCCCGTTTTGGAAGATCCATGGCTCATGGTCCAAAATCACGTGGAAAGCCCGAGACCAGAGGAGCGGGAGGCAATTATAGCATTAGCATGAATTATTCAGCAGCCTCATAAGACTGAATTCAGATGCTTAAATACTTGCTATGTTGCTTAATGTATCAACATCCTATTTCCTTTTGCACTGTATTTGTCTGCACATAAATATCCCTCCAAGACATCCACATCCAAATGTTTCACATTAAGTGGAAGAACATATTAATTTGCCATTTAAAGTGTTTTCTTTGGAAAGCCTTCGCAGTTGTTCACGGCCAAATGTGTTTTCTGTGCCCCATAAGAACATTTTGCTGATTTTACTAATGTGGCGTTCACAGAAGAAGCCAGCTCGCTGTTTTATTCTCACCTTGTTCTCAGCACTTTTGTCCTCCAGGGCAAAATCTACATTTCAGTCATGACTGCTCAATGTGAAAGTGCCTTGATATAGATGTGATGAAATAGCTGTTTTTTTGGCCCAGCAGCTGTAATGGCACATTATTGTCACGTTGTCTCTGAGACGCTAACATCTCGTGCAGGATCGTCCCATCCGACCGAAGCTGTTAATAACAGGTGGTCAAGACCAGGCAGAGATGCCACAGTGTCCCATGTAATGAGTTGTGTTAACGACACCATCTGTTGGCGTTTCTGCTTTTACGTTTCTCCTCCTGCTCGTCTTCGGATCGTCTGAAGTCGGCGCTTTTCTCACGTGTGACCGATGCTCTGTCCCACAGACAACACGGCGTCCATCCTGACGAAGCGGGGCGGTTTCAGGAGACGGGAGCAGCCCGTCTATCGGCTGCCCGTGTTGATTGTGGACAGCGGGAGCCCCGCCCTCAGCAGCACCAACACGCTCTCCGTGCGGGTGTGCGACTGCAACTCGGACGGCGTGGCCTTGTCTTGCGGAGCCGTGGCGTACACGGCGACCGGCCTGAGCACCGGCGCCCTGCTGGCGATTTTGGGCTGCATCATCACGCTGCTGGGTAAGAGCCGCCTGACCTCAGCGTGCACGTAGCAGCCACTGATGCTGGGTTTATTTTGGTGGGAAGCTCCGAGTCATGAGTGTCATTGATGACGTAGACTCTACTGTGATTTTGTTTTTGCAGCATTTGTCCCTATTACTGTGAGATATGAAGTTTTATTACACATTCCAAATCTGGTTATGTATAAAAATATACGGCTGCAAAACAAAGTAGAAAACAGCAATATAAAAACCCTGCAGTCGTATACATAAAAGTACAATCATCTAGCAAGATGTACTTCAAGGTAAACTTCTCAGTATTCACCCGCTCACGTGAACACCTAACAATTAAAATGAAATGGCCTCAGCTCATTAATTACCGTCAGTGCACATGTAGGTAGATGGCAGCAGCAGATTTAAGCACAAAAGCTGCAGCGGAGCAACAACACGACACGAGCCGCCCGAATGTTTCCAAGCGACACGACTTCAGCTGTCGAAGGACACATTAGCACAAACAGCAAATATTTATCTCGGGGAAGCGAAGCGGTGATGTGCAGGATCTCTGCGAAGAGTAAAACCTTTGGGGAGAGTCTCTGCAGTCACCGGCGTCTGACAACAGAGCAGAGAAGCTGAACTTTCAAATTGAAATGTGTGTTTGTGGTCGAGCCAATTAGCCGTAACAGCTAATGTGATAAATGACAAGAGAGGCGGTGAGCGCAGGGCAGGAGCAGCGGAACGAACCACTGAAGTACGGAGAAGCTGCGACTAGTTATGTCTGAAACGTGTGAATATATAAGTGGCACATCAGCGGAGTGGGAATCCACAGCTTTAATAAAAATGCTTATTACGAAAGGTGAGTTGGAAACAAGTGGAACGTTTCAGCTGTGACAGGGAAATTTGTTTTTCACCAACCTCTTGCTTGAGACCAGCAGGTTCAGGATTGTTTGAGTCCCCAAAGAGTCAAAAGGTGATATTTTTCCAAAGATTAGAGACAAGTCTGAAACTGTAATGTGCTGTTGAATAGTTTTCTATTTTGCCTCCAATAATCACCTTCTAAACTTTCTTTGTTAACTCTCTTTAAAGTAGTTAAAACTTTTAATACTTCTTTTCACTGCTGACACTTGTACTTTTTACTTCCATACTAAAGTAGGATTTAAACACAAAACCTTTACTTATAAAGGACTGTTTTTCATGCACGGCCGTGAATACAGCTGCGTCCGTTGCTTTCCTTGTTGTTGTTTATTACTTGGAGGCAGCGAGGAGGTGCAGCACGCCGCAGTTCAGATTTAAGTTCAGATCTAAATGGAAGTGATTTGAATCTAGAACCGAACAGGACAAAACCGTGTTTACCTCAGTGTTCCCGGCCCATTCAGCGTCTCCTCCGCTGCTCCGCTCTCTTCAGGCGGCCGAGCGTCTGAGAGAAGCTTCACTACACCAGAGCTGCATCTCGAGGTCTCGCACGGGTCAAACCTGGGGGGGCATTTCTTCCCCTTGTATGTAACCTGGGTCAGCTCATTCTGAATCACAGCAGAAATAAAGGAAAAGCCTCTGAACTCCTGCCAATGGGATCAATTAAGAACAGTCCTCAGTGTGGCTCCTGGGGGACATCGGTTGAGTTTTTATTTAGTGCAGCTGCTGCATTGTAAAGCTCATTCCATGTCTTATTTTTTTTGAGAAGTAACTGGTTGACCCATCGACCTTCCACAGAGATTAACAGGGCATCTCCACCTCCTCTCATTGTTCATTCAGTCGGTATCCACACCGCCTGTTGTTAGAGGGGAAACTGTGGGAGGAGCTGGAGCCTCAGTCTCAGCTGTCAATCATGACATTACTCCCGTCTTTAAACCATCAATTAACTCATTAAAATGCTTCACCCATCAGTGTGATAACTGCAAAACGTGTAATTTAGCTTTTTAGTGTCCCATCCACTAACATGGAGGAGGCCAGGTTTTTATTTTTTTTTTTGCCTTCCCTGTACATCCAATATTTGTTTAAAAATATGGTAAATGGCCAATCACACAAATAAATCAACACTTTAACTTTTTTTTCTTTTGCAAATTACTCATAGTTTAACTTTAAGTCCTCTGCAACTTTAAGAAATATAAAAAGAACGGTCTGTTGCCAATTATGAGAATGTGTCATTCATGTGACAGTCAGCCCCTCCTGTTCTCCGGCACACGGTGAAAAACAGAGCGCGGTTCCTGAGAGGAGACAGAGCCTGGAGACAGCCTGACTCACTGATGAGGTTTGGGGTTTTAGGTCGTTTCCTCTTCTCGGGGAGCAAAATGTGTTTTATTAACTTCATTATTACGTTTCATGGAGGTCGTGGTGTGGATGGATGCACCGCGTGGAATAACGGCTGTTCAAGGACGGACGCCGCTCCTGTTTCCCCCGGCACGTGTTTAGATGTTTTGCTAAGACATTTGTAAATGAGAACGAATCAACGCGGCGTGGAGCCGCCACCTCCAGGCCCATGGACTCAGGCGGGTCTGAGCAGCTCAGACAATAACCGAGATGACTTCTGTGATGGGGTCAAACTTTGCTATTGAAGTCTGCCTTCCTTTCCATTTGTGACAGACAGCACTTTCCCTGATAAATCAAAACTTCAAAAGACCAACAGGGGGAAATACGTGGCCCCGGAACCCTGAACCCGCCGCCGCTAATGAAAGCTGGCTCTATTCTGCTCGGCACAGCCTCAGGCCACGGGCTTAGAACTAATGGCCTTCAGTTTAATATACCTCCACGCTGCCTCTGTGTTTGTGTCCTTAGCTGTCCCCATCACTCTGCTCTGCTCAATTGGATCAGCCTCTTCTTTTCTCTGCTCCTTCTTTTGTGCATATTCTTTCCCTCAGAGCCCCTCCTCCCGCCCCTCGATTGCATTAACGGCCCGTGTGCGGCCACTCGGCCCGTCCTCTTTATTCTGATCCGCTGTGACGGTCCTCCATCAAGACCCCTTTCAATCCGTGGGCAGCAATCGAGGCTGTGATAGCGCGTGATTGTATTGTTTTGGATGAGACGTGAGCCAGGGAACGATCCGAGCCGCGTCCTCAGCTGCTGTCAGTCTCAGATATGCACCCCCCCCCCACACACACACACGCCTTCCATTTCCATCAATCTCCCTCATCAGGTGAGAGGAACACACACTCCCACCAGCGACACTGATTCCAGCTATCTGTCATGTTGCTCATGGAGAACTCTTCAGAGTGCTCCTCCAGTCGGCTTAGTATTCATCGGCTGTGTCTGAGACCTTCAGTCCCAGTGGTTGGGACCATTTGCACACTTCCCACCTGCCTGCCGGGCGGCGTGCGCGCATGTCGCGCTGGCTCCAACATGCTCATAAGCTAAGTGGTCATTAATCATGGGTTGATACTTTTAGATTTAATTACAGAGCGTGTCCTCTACTCCAGGAAAGAGCCGGAGCAGGAGCAGGACTGAGTTTTATTTCTTTTCTTTTTTTTCCGAATGTCATTTAAAACCTGACGCAGTCACTTTCAGATCATACATCTAAAATACCGGGGATGATCGTCATCTTGTTAAAACCCAGTGGCGCAGGTCAGATATTGCTCAATTCTCCTGAGGGCCAATTAGGACATTACGTATCTCTCCAAATCTCAGGCGGTTATTTCTGCCTGAGTACTGCTCATCAGACTCATTCCATAAATCACCCTGTCCATTCATCTATCTCTTATTTTACTGTCTGTCTCCCGCGTTAGCTCCCGTCTCTGTCTTTATTTATGTGTCTCTATTTTCCTCCTCAGATGTGGCTGCCTGTGTACAACCTCAGGTCGTGTGTTGAATCATTTGCTGTCACTGCAGAGAAACACAGAAATAGAAGGAAAAAGGGAATTGGAATTTCGTTTTTTAACTTTCAGTCAATTAAGAGTAAATTGGTCCTGGTAATGACAATCAGGGAAAAAAGAGCTATTGCAAAGCAATCAGGGGAAAAACTGCAGGAATGTTGATGAGACAGTAAACAGGGACATAAACGAGACAAGTACACAGTTAATGCTGCGGCAGAGAACATCAGCCGCGCCATAACATTGTCATGAAGCGAACATGAAGCCGCTTTGATAAAGGGCGAGATGTTTGCGGGAGCATGGAGACGCTGATTGTTGGCGTGTCCTTCATTTCGCGGCACATCGTCCCCCAAGCACCAGAGTGATGCCCATCACCATCTCTCTCTTTCTCTCTCTGTCTCTCCATCCTTCTTCCACTCAGTCTCTAAGATCCTAAGTTTAGTCGTTGCACTTTGAGGTCTTCGTTCCTGGCACCCACGTTAGTAACAGGTGGAAACGATCAAAACCATCAGAGTTGAAAAAGAAAAGCCGCGCTGAGCAGACAGAGCCGTGCTCATAAAGGCTACTGGCTCCCAATTACAGGAATCAATTAGAAAAACAAAAGCGACGCCGAGCTCATTCAGTCGTAAACATAAATACCAACTGTGCCAATATTCCACTTCGTATAAAACGGTCCACGAGGGACGATTCGTACTTTTTTTCAGGATATAGGCTTGTGGTATACTTTGCTCTCGATTCAGTTCAAAGGCACGAGGCAAGAGAATGTTTCAACTTCATAGACGAATATCTAAAAACTATAATTGGAACATTTAACAAAGTTAAACTGGAAATTTGAAATTTGCCAGAAAATTGTGGAAAATTTGGTTATCGCTCCCACCAACAGATGATCGACAAAACACTGAAGCTTTTCAACACGATCAACTCCTCAAGGAATTAGTATTCACAAACAAAACTTGCTCTCGTGTCCCATGGTGCCACAGCTGCTGATTGAGACTTCACTTAGAAACAGCACGTGGGAGGTTCGTGGGAGAATAATCAGTCCCTGTCGCGAGAATCATACAGCGCTCGGACAAATGCTCTTAATTAGAAAGTACACTTGGTGCGTGCATGCTGGGAAGAAAAGGGCAGCACAGAAAGGCGGCCTTGTTCACAATTTAATGGAGACGTTTGGAGGGTGGGGTCATTTAAACAAATCAATTACAGCGAAACCCTTCATAACAGCGGTCAGATCTTCCTCCTGGCTGTTTTTCATCATCAGGACGTGAGTAATGAAAGACGGGGGCCGCTGTGGTACCGTGACCGCGTGTTTGCTAAGCTGTCAGGGCTGGAAATCATTTCTAACAGGACCCTCGGCACCTGGCGCCCAGCGACTATTTGTATGCTCGGCCGTCCACCTGCTCATCTCGGTGGGACGTGATTGGATGTTGGCCCGTTTCCAGGCTGTCACGCATCGCGGCTGCCTTCTAGGCATTAAACCCTAAAGAGCTTTGCTGGAAAGCACTGAGAATATTCTGTTTCACTGTGCCACTTTGTAATTCACTTTGTAGGAGCCTCGCTGAATCGAAATAAAAAACAGGAATTTAGACCAAGTTGAGGTTCCAGAATCATTGGAAACAATCTCCCGCAGAAATATTTGGTTCTGTGTGTGGAGGATGGGAATCATGTCATGGGCATTAGTGTTGTTATCAGAATCGAGGGACAAGAGCGTCGATGCAGCTGTTGAATGGCACCTTTGGCCATCGCCAAACCGCCAACAGAGATCCTCCCATTCATCTCCTGCAGCCTTTATCCACGTGACGCCGTCCTCCCGTCCAACTCCTCCATTTGCGCCCTTATTAGTGAGCGTGAAGTGGAGTTTGAATGCGGTTCCCGGGCCTCTTTCTCTTCCTCTGCCGCCTGCAGTAGCTCGACGGAAAAGAAATATGGGCCCACAGAGCGATATTTCACTGGCACCCGCTTGACAGTGATGGATAGAGGATCATTAGACATTTGCCAGTTTGCTTGGGCGTAGAGTTATTTTCAGCAATAATATATGGGAGAGGCAGCCCGGGCGGGAGGAGGGCGTCTGCTGAGATCTCAGAGGGCCACAGATTCCAGGATGGTGGAGTCTGAAGCAGAATGTAGGTGGTGGAAGCCACAGAGGGGAACAGTAGATTACTTCTGGAGGTTAGTTTAGTAAACTGACGGGATTCTCCCAGCAGTGTCACTGGATTCACAGAGCAGCAGAACACACTCCAGTCCAGGTTGATTACCTCCACAACTTGCTCTGGTTTTTAATGAGATGTTTAACTGCAGTATTATTTACAACAACTGCCTGAGTTGTTGAAGTTTCGCTGTCTTGGGCTTGTGCTTGTTAGAGACCTGTCCAGAAAGTGTCCAGCTTCAGTGGAAGGTGATTCCCGTTTCCCGTTTCTCCACAGTGATGGTTCTGCTCATTGTGACGATGCGTCGGAGGAGGAAGGAGCCTCTGATCCTCGAGGAAGAGCGGGACATCAGGGAGAACATCGTCCGTTACGACGACGAGGGCGGCGGCGAGGAGGACACGGAGGCCTTCGACATGGTCACCCTCCGCAACCTGAACGTCATCAGAGACCCCAGTGTACGGAGAGATGTCACGCCAGACACGCCGACCTTCTTTCATTACTCATCGGCCACCCGCCCGTCGTATAAATCCCTGCCAGACAATGTTGTGTTCCGAGAGTTTATTTGGGAGCGGCTCAAGGATGCTGATGTGGACCCGTCGGCCCCCCCGTACGACTCCCTGCAGACTTATGCTTTTGAAGGCAGCGGCTCGGTAGCGGAGTCACTGAGCTCACTGGAGTCACTAAGTACAGACTCGGATCAGAACTATGACTATCTCAGCAACTGGGGACCACGCTTCAAAAAGCTGGCCGACCTCTACGGCAACAGCGACGGCACCGGTGTGTTCTCATAGCCCTTAAATGTCTCTCTTAACATTCAAATAAGAGTAATTTATTGTCCGAGAAAATATTTATCTGCCTTAGCGCGCCGGCGGAAAAGATTCAAAGACAAAACAGAGAGAGAGAGAGACTGAGAGGTCAACACTTCAAAGGTTCTTGCTTTGTTTACCTCCCTGTATGGACTTTGAGAAACGTGCCATGGTGCGGTTTGACACAGACTTCAAAAGTGGCTCAAGTGCGAAGGAAACGCCACGTGCTGAAAGATATTAAAGATTTCAGATTTTGGGCTGGGGTCCATCCACTGACTGCAGAATGCACACATGGAGACACCTGTCCTTTCTTTGCAGCGAAGGGCACGGGGCCCAGCACTGTTGCTTTGATGCATTCCTTTGCTCTCTTTGTGCTTGAAAAAAAAAAAAACATAGAAGTTTCTCATGAAATGTCCCGGGCGGCAGATCACCTGACTTCATTCCAGTACTTCACGATGATTTCTGTGTTTTTTTTTTTTTTTTTTTTAATTTTGGTGGGGTGGGGTAATGAGGTGCTGTTTTTACACACATTACTCCTGGACTCAGTCATACCTCTGTATGAAAAGTGCAGCATAAAGTATAAAGAAGTAGTAAATGTGCTAACGAAGTGATGTGAACACAGACGTTGTGCAAATAATCCGAAGACAGAGACTCTTTGTCAGATCGATGTCTCCACGGGGCGAAACAGGAAAGCATTTGATTTCTCTTATCCTGCTAACAATACATTTTGCAGATATTGCAATGTAGTGTTCGTCTAGTCTGTTTTTTCTTCTTTCTATTGCCAATGTATGATTTCTGCTTTTGTAGGAGGTGATGGGGGGGGTGGGAGGGGATTGTGCTTGATTGCAAAATTCATGGCACCTGGACTCTGGAAAAAAAAAAAAAGTCATTGTTTCCGTCCTCGCCTGGGTGAAGTCACAGTTTGTAAGTAAATGAATTTTGCTTCTGTAGTAACATATATTGTCATTCAGAGATGAGACCGATAATGTTCACAGGGGAGAGAGGACACACTGTATGATAATCATGTTGTGCCATTTCTTTTCCAGCTTAAATGAATTCTGTTGAAATTGGGTGTGGACATGTACAACCGATATGTGTTATTATTTATTTTGACAAGGCAGAAATGTGCAAATGATGTTTTTATCCTTTTCCTGAAATAAATAAAATTGACATTCAGTTCCGTAAAAGGCGGGAGGTATTTCTTTCCCTCCGAACACTGGGAGAGAGGTAAGTAAATGAAAAGGTTATTTCTGACCATATACTACGAGCAGGGTCTGACAGTAATGATCGATGGGTTAGAAACATGCTGCTTTGTTCTTTCGACTCAAGGAACCAGTGAGGGGGATGCAATGGGAGGAGGAGAGAAAATCATTTTCTTTTTTTCATATTTCTTTTTGATGAGGCTTTTGTAGTTGAAAGGCCTGATGGAGACAAAGCGCTGACGCTCCGCAGAGGCATGTGTGATGACTTTGAGGCTCACCATCAGCCGTCTGAGGACGTTTTCACGTTTTCTCCGGTCCTGCGTCGAGTACTCAAACAACAGTGTGTTTAAATACCACATGTTGTGATGACTCACACAGCAACACGTACACAGCAAGGAATGAAAGCAACACATCAACATTAAGGCCTCAGACAACACACTGCAGATCAAAACTCCAAAATTCACTTTCTGAATCCCATTTTGAATTTGTATTTGTTTCACCATGGAATTAATATTTTTGTTAATCAAATTTGTTGTTTAAATTGTGTCTATTTGGCCTTTTACCTAACTAAATATGTTGTACTTAGCAGCATCACTCTTAAAATCAAAGTTTATCATAAAATTAATCATTACTTACATTACACTTACATATTACATGTTTTATGACTATGTTTTTCATTAATTTTACACACTGTTAATATGGCCTAAAACTGTAAATGGGAGAATATATCCAACAAATAAAATCTGAATTTACTGTTAAACTATAAACAGTCTAATCTGAGGGAAGATACAGAGTATTTTCTTCTTCATCGCATTTAAATCATCACAATACCAAATGTGATTTCATTTGGAGCGTTTGTCAAAACCTCTAAAACAACAATAGAAAAACCCCAGACATTATCCTGTATAGATACAGGCAGCTGTATAGACTGTATCTGTATTATAGAATCTTCTGGTTGTCAGTTGCTGAATTTGTTAGTTCTTGCACAAAGTGTGGTTGATACAGCTGTGACCTATTGGTAAATACTGTACTTAAGTTTGCAGATTTCAAAGTCTAGTCAGAACGTGTTCTCTTCTCTGACGAACTATTAATGGGATGAAAGAGTCAGTGCACAAGTAGTGAAAGGATATTTGTTGGGAGATGACTGATCTGTGTCAGTGACAGTTCAGTTTTAGTTTGGGTAACAAGCAGACAACCGGTGTGTCTTGCCGTCGTTGCATTTCGATGGCACTCAGAGATTCTCAGTGATGCAAGAGATTGCAAGGACCTTGTTATGCATCTTTGCTTGATAAATATGGCGTCTCCTTACAGGTATTGAAATAGATTCACAGCTTTGAACCAGGCAAAGACAAAATATCAGGGATTTTGATCTGAGTCTGTGTGTATTCTAGTTACAGGCCATTTAACAAACATTATACGACTAAAAGTCATAGGTTAGTATGTTGTTTTTTCTAAAAAAAAAAAAATTTCAAAAAAAACCCCAACTTTTTTTTTGCCCTGAAATCAATGAAAACATCATAGGGTAGCATATCTAATGCTGAAAATGTTGTTTTTTCGCAAAAAAAAAAATCATATCAAAAATCGATGAAAAAGTCATAGGTTAGTATGTCGTTTTTTTCAAAAATAATATTTTTTTTT
>JAFBJW010009050.1:2455944-2630545 GCA_016785235.1 Pseudorhombus dupliciocellatus | reverse complement strand
AGGACAGATGATATTAGTAAAAAAGATTGTTCCATTTGCTAAAAT
The DNA here is from genome assembly GCA_016785235.1 of Pseudorhombus dupliciocellatus. Classification (NCBI taxonomy): domain Eukaryota; kingdom Metazoa; phylum Chordata; class Actinopteri; order Pleuronectiformes; family Paralichthyidae; genus Pseudorhombus; species Pseudorhombus dupliciocellatus. Next base: position 2,630,500 of record JAFBJW010009050.1, on the reverse strand, counting down.
TTTGGTTGTAATTCCACACCAAGGTATTTGGGGAGAAACTGTTAATAATGAAAACATGAGCTTTACAAATGCTGCGATGTAAATGAAAATCATAATGATTAGTTAATGATGGCAGAGTAGATAGAGAATAAACATGTGTTCTCCATTTAATTCAGCTTTGAGGAAAGACAATAATTAATGAATGAATTAAAATAATCATTGTGAACTGAGTTGGCTATTATAAGGCATAATTATAGACAAGAACATTATCCATAAATACCAGGTTAGTATTAAGGGCATTATCAACATTTACCATTTATCACATTAACAACATTTATCATTAATCAGTGGACACTGATAATCATAAGTGTCATTAAATCAATGTCAACTTGTCTGACCATCAGAGCATTTTCGGACTGAATCGACTCACCGCCTGCATACATGACTGCCAGCATGATGGAGGAAATCCATGCTATTTCACTGGAACTGGCCCCTAAGTCCTCTTGGATGGCTTTGAAGAAAATGGACAGGACTTTGGGCGTGGAGTAGGCGAACCCGATGGAAATGTGAGCCCCGACCACGACCATCCAGCCCCAACCACCATCCAGAGGTTTGTAGCCCAGCGAGTCTGGTGGTGAGGACGGCATCTTCCTGTTCAGGAACGGGAAACAAACATATGTGACACTGTAGTATCAAAATAACAGAATGTAGGCTGTACCAGGAACCAAAGCGAAGAAGATGATATCTGAGAATTCTGCGATGATGAGTAGAAATATTTGTGCATGTCCGAAATCCGCCCAAGACATGTATCTTTCATTTAACTTAGCAATTGGTGTATGCCAAATTAGGAACAAACATGGGCAAATAAAACATATAAACAAAAATAAATATTTTTTAAATATTTTTCGTTGTTTTAATATGGTTAAAACTTGATTGCATAAATCCTGGTTGCAAACCCAAGGGGTTTGGGACTGTAACAACATAAATTAACCATCGACACGTGTGGTTTTTCATTCATCACATTGAGCTCTGAACATGACGTGATGATCTTATTACTGACTGACTTACAGCAGAGGCATGTGACAGTGTGTGTGGATAATGATGGCCACACCGTTACACGCACGCACGCACGCACGCACACACACACACACACAGACTATAATGAGTACCGTATATATAACGCTATTCAAAAATAAAACAGTGACACATATTTACGACAAACCTCTTGTCTTTTCCTCCTCATGTGAAAAAAACAGCTTTCGTTTTGTTTGAACTTTACTTTGAAAAGACAAAGACGTAAAGGAGATACACGTGGACCACGGAAGTGAGCCAAACACTACGGCCACGGGTTAAAACTGCCACTGTGAACTTATATTATTGTCGTTATCACAGACGGAGGAGCTCGTGTGTTTTATAAAATCTGAGAAACGTTACCTTTGAATGAGCTTCTCTCCGCAGCTCGTCTGCTTGTCCCCGAAGTCTCAGCCTCTGCGAGACTCCACGTCTGGTCACGTGGCATAGGGACGTCCCATGAGGGAGGTTGACTACAGTCATTATCCAACACGCGTGTGACATCTGGCTTTAGAGACGTTAATACACATTTAACACAAGGGAGAACACAAAATATTATTATAAACCTAATTAGAACGCATTCAAAGACATGAATGAATGAAATACCAAAAACTAAACATACCAAACAAGTAAACAAGCTTTAAAAAAAAATGTATTGTTTACAACTCTGTTAAATTAGCTGTACTGTCACTTCAGCTGCAGGTCTCACTGTCTGCAGACTCACAACGTTGCAACATAACCCATAATTCACTGAGCAGTCAGTTGATTGGTAAAATATAGATTACTAAAAATGTTCAAAAAGAAAAAGACTCACTTTTGACAGTTTTATTTTTCAAATTATGTGCAATGTGAATTTCACAGTTGAGCTCAACCACAACAACCCGAAACCCCCAAAAACTGACAAAACCAGCAAAGTAAAAAGTGAGGAGAGAAATGCATGACGAACACAATGGAATAGCACCCATAGGCGATGCGTGTGGTTGACCAGAAGAAGCTAAGTATGGTGGCCCCAAGGCCACTAGCTCTTTAACACCGATTGTTTTTTTTCCTTGTAGCTTGTTGTATCACATGACTGGTGTTTGAAACATGACGTAACAATTATTTGATCTGTAATGCTTATGTTTCAGTGAGATGTTACAAAGAAATACTACTGTACTACAGACAGGGGAGGAAAAATAAAGAATATAAAAAATGTTTCACTCGTGTTGATCGTCTCTTTTTCCTTTCTCAACAGAGCAGGATTACACTACCTTAACTAAATAGGTAATTACAAAAAAAAAAACAGCCACTGGAGACAACAAAAAGAAAATCACATCTATTTTTTTTCAAGTTATAAAAGAAACTGAAGTTTAAAAACTGTGCAAGTACAGCAAACCTATAGTACAGTATATTACACTTAACAAAAACATTTAAATACAGTACTGTGTATCAGTAAAAATCCTGAGAGTTCTCCGTTCCTGTTTCACAAATGGCCATCTGTTGACACGTGGATGAAGCTCAGACCTCTTGCCCGTGATGAGGGAGATCGTTCAAGCTGGGTCGATTAAGAGTCGGCACAAAGTCAGTCAACAGTGGAACTTCTCTTGGAGAAGTTATATCCTCAAGTCCTTCCTGGATGCAAGTCTTTTAGTATTCATTTCCATGTATGTCTCTTAGGATGATTGCTATGCGGTCGCTGAAACCTTTCTTTTGTAATAGAGGGGCACTCTGTTCAGATAGAATACAAGAGAAATGTGTAGTGCAAAGATGACACAGGAACCTGCATGAGGAAATTGACGGCACTGAAAATGTCACACTCTGACAGGGAACCCCACTCAGTGGTGGTTTTCTTCTACACAAGATTGTCAAAAAAAGAAAACAAAACAAAAAGCAGCACCAACAGTTTTTGTCCAATGTGTGATGGCGTGTAAAGACAGATTTGTGTCCAGTCGATAAATGAGCACACAACCGCGGCCACCCACGCTTGTTGATAGTCAGCGTGAGGGTGCTTGGTAAAGTTTGCAGTTTAAGGACCGCTGAAGTGGAGAGTGATTCAGTGCATCGCTGAGTAAGACTGTTCAGGTACTCTTCGCCAGAAGATAATGGGGTTTTTTTCTGTTTGATTCTGATGCCACTTTTCGAGCCACAGGCACATTGGCATCCCAAAAGATCTGCACTAAATTACACATCACTTCAAGCCTGCACCCATGCAACAGCCAAACAATCATTATTGGAACCTATGTGATTTTCACTAGCAGACAAACAGACAAAACAATTAATGCACTTTTACTAAGGTAATATATCGTAATACAGCCTAATCACAGTTCCATGAGTTATTGCTACCACAAAATTCTGTTCAATGTCCAGATCACTGTTGACAAGCCCTCAAATGCTTTTTTTGGCATTTAAGAGGAAGGCTCTTTCAACCCTGTAAAAAATGTTTAATTCAATGTCAAAAACATCCTCGATGGAGCCCAATGCTGAACGAAGCTTTTCACGCAGTAGCTTTGTCAACACGACGGCCTGAAATGTCCCTTTTCTCCTAATCAAAGATCTCTGAAGTGTCTGAGGTAAGCCTGTTAGTTGGTCTGAACGTTCCACTTAGTGTTGTCACAAATTTGACTCCGTCCATATTTCTCCAATGTGGAGAACGTCTACTCTAGCATTTCACTTAAGTTGTCTTTGCATGTGACACAAAATGGATTCCAGCTCAAAAGAGTGGGAGTTACGAGCTCATATGCAACTGGAATCACAAACTTAAAAGGAAAAATAGCATGGAAGCCACCCATAGTGTATTGTTTGACACGCTGACGTTTGTGAAGGAACAGAGGGCCATACAAATATTATTCAAGCTTCAAAAACACTAAGGTAATGTAAATCACACTTTAAATTTCAACTTATCTATAAAATAAGCTTAAGAGAGCTTGAGCACAGAATAATGAAAATAAAAAACACACAAACCTCAGAGCCAACAACCTACTAATGAGCTACGGTACTCATCTTACCCGTATGAATATATAGTTTATATAGTTATTTATATATATATATATATATATATATTTATAGAGATTTTAACTTTATGCTGACATGTAGCATCCGTATCATCGGAGGGCACTTTTATTCTGCCAACACCCTCATTTGCATGCTTATCGTTTGTAAAAATCCTTACCTGTATCTAAAACAAAAACAGAACAACATGGCTCAACAAGAAGCGGGAAAAAAAAAGAAAATAGGATAATTGCACTTATGATTCATTGAACGGTTTGTTAAACAAGCATCGGTGTGGGTAGTTGGTGTCGTCTGGGGAAAAAAAAAAATACTGCAATCTTTAAAAAGCACCCCATTTTGATCATGTTAAACCAAAGTCTGAACGGCTTAAGACTTTAACCAAAAAAAAAAAACGATCCTTGTGGTGCATCTCAAGGTTACACCAGGCACAAGGCAGGCAGGATCACACCACTCCATCTACCTCACAGATTGGATTCACAAAAATGAGCTACCTCAAAGCACTTTCTGGAGACATTGTGGGTAAAGTTTGGCCACCACACATTCAAAATGGCGACCCAAATCCCAGAGGCGGTCTGGTGTCTCGTAGACTTTGGTCCATGTGTCTGCCTTGTCGTCGTACTGGTAAAGGGAGTTCTTTCGGCTGGTGCGAAACACGTGCTCCTCCACCATGACCTGCGTGGCTCGCACAAACAGGTGCAGCTTGCCTTGAAGCAGCATGGCCTTGATGTACGGGCTCGTGGCTTGGTCAAAGGGGAGATCCCGCTTGCGGGTCCAAATGTTCTTCTCTATGTCGTAGACCTCCAAAGTGAAGGTGCGCTGATGGTTCCTGCAGATGCCCGCGATGTAATAGATGCAGTTCTTGTGCAAGGCGGCCAGACCTTGACTCCGAGGGACACTCATCGGGGGCAGATGACTCCAGTAGTCTTTTCGAGGATCAAAGCAGAAGAAATATTCACCTGCGGAAAAGAAAAGGAAGCATTAATTATGTGAAATCAAATGCTTTAACAATACCCATTTTCACTTCTCTTTGAATTAATGATAAATACAACATCGTTCTCCACTATAGAGAGGAAATAAGTTTCACCTAGCTGTTTACACTCACCTTGGAGTACATATATTTTATCTTTGTACTCCACAGCAGAATGAAACTCCATGGCAACGGGCATGGGACTGACTGCTGTCCAACAGTTGTCCCTGGCATCATAGTACTCCACTGACTTTAGCGCATTACGCCCATCGCCTTCGTAGACTCGGCCTCCCAGTGCATAAAGCTTCCCACAACAGTGCACGAGCCTGCAGCCTATCCGTGCTCGCAGTAGAGGTGCACGTGGAAGCCAGCGGTTGCCTGCATGCTCATACTGCCAGAAGTCACTCTCCGCTCTGTGGTCTATGGAAACCTCACTGTTGCTCGGCCGGTAACCACCAGCGATGTAGATGTCGTTCTCCGAGGACACCAAGATGCCGACCTCCCGGAGATCATTGGGTGGTTTGCAGAGCTTGAACACCCTTCCTGTGACTGTGTCCAGGCATGGCACCGTCTGCTTCTTCCCTGAGTGTTTGTGAGCAGCATCGAAGCAGATGACCATCTCGGAAGCGGTCATACCCAGGCGCTGTGGGCAACCATTGGTGCCGGTGAGGCGGGCTTTGGCCTCAGCATGGTCTTTAGTCAGGGACAGGGCGCAAGCAAAGGGGGCAGGTATGCGCGTGAGGAAGGCCTCCTCCAGCAAGGGCAGACGGATGCACTGAGAAAACACCTCAGGTAGGTGGGCTTCACGACCAGACAGATCATGCTCTAGCCAGCGAACAATGCTCTCATAGACATGCTCTTCCTTTTCCACGTTGAGGTCATCGTTGTTCAAAATACTGACCAGCTGATCCTTGGTCATCTGGAGGAATTCTTGCTCCCATGACACACACAGGAACTAACACACAAACATAAATAACTTCAGTTATTTCCCAGTATACACACAGGGCAGACACAAAACACTGTTATTAAGAGTATAAATATCTTTGAGGAAGGCAAATTATGAATTATTGATTTAAGAAAGAGGGAGATTTACAATCAGAATACAGATTAAAACCAAGATGCTCATGTTAGACCGACCTTCTTGCGGATGTAGTCCTGTGAGCGTTCCCTCAGCTCCTGGTGACCATAGGCATCAGCAAACATGTAGACCCCAATACAGTTCTGTGGGTCGAGCCGGCTAATCATGAACTGGGCACACTGGTCCTGTAGTGCAGGAATCTGGAAAATGCTGGCTGCGGTGAACAGGGCCTGGACATTGGACTCTGAGAGAGTGACTCTGGATGTGTAGGCATAGTCTAGGACAAGGTGCATGGATTCAGATTCCACCCCGACAATTCTGACCTCACGCTGGCTGCTCTCTGTAAGGCCACTGGTGAACATGGACCTGATGGCGAAGACAGAAAAAATATAAATACTTTAACCACATCAAATGATTCTGAAGTTAATACTTGACATGAAGATGTGATCTGGATATCATTATTTTAAATTAGACCAGATGTATCCATCTTACCTAAAGTATGGGCTGATAGCTGCAAGTACATTTCGGTGACATGAGAATGTCTTGCCATGGTCCACTTCTACTACAATGTCTGTGAGCTGTGCTTCATCGTACAAGGCTTTGAGCTGCTGAAGGATGTTACAGGCATGAACAGCATCTACCCCGTTATAATTAGTTGTTGGAGGAGTCCCATTTTGTACTTGTGACAGCTTCCCTACCTCTGGAAAACAGTAGTGAGAGAGAAAGAACACAATGTTAGCATATCACCTTCAGATCAGAGTAATAATTTTCATTAACTCTAAAATTGTCAGGTACAAAACTTTGGACCCAGAGAGAACATCTGTTTAAACTGGGAAAGGACAGAACACAGAGCTCAAGACAGGGACTGATGTGAGTGCACACTCTAGATCAATGTGTGCGGGGTAATGCAGCTATAAGTCTGCACAGTCATGACAAAACATAAAAAAATAAATAATTAATAGTCAAGATCATCCTTATGACAACAAAATTATACTGACTGTATACTAGTTACTTGGAAATATTACAATATAATTACAATATGCACTATGCAAGGTATGCAGTCTATCCTGTTTAATCAAATTTCAATGTCAATAAAGACAGGTCACTTCAAATTATCTGAGAAATGTGTATAAATGATAAAGGCAAAGTATCAACTCTGATGTCAAAATACACACCATATCAAAGTTGATTTGGATTTGACATCATTAAAAACTGCCAATGTAAAACAGCCATTTTCTCTTAATCCCCCGGTTTGTAACTTGGAGCTGAAGTTGCCTGTGTTGTCACAGGGGATAACACATGGGCCTCGAGACTCGTGTTGCTCCCCGACACTGAGGGTCTGCAAAGTCAACATGTTTCTTATCACACGTGTCATGGCAACTTTAATACATATGGCATCGCAACTTAATGGCTCCAGCCATGGGCCGCGACACGCACACACACAACCAGAGAGAGACACGAGAGGGAAAACTTTCCCAGCAAACACCTCGTGTTGAATAGGGCTAACTCCTTAACAGGACAAAGACTCCCGACGAGGGATCAGAGAACCACTGCCTCGCCAGGTGGTAGCTAGCTTGCTAACTCCTCGCTTAATGCCCGGTACCCACAGAGATAATGTGGGTAGCTGAGCAGCCTAACGCCGACTGCAACCACACAGATTGTTGAACAGTCGGGTCATACGAAAGACCGTCTAAATGTTTGTTCGACGCGAAAAAAACAACAAAGCTCTGTCGTGGTTATGTTAGCTAGCTGACCTGCACGCTTAACTTTTAGCAAACAGCTAGGGACAGAGCTAATGTTAGCAAGCCTTCTTTGACACAACATTGCGAGATGTGAAGGGCGATAAAGACCTCCAGTGTTTTCAACTCTTTACTTTTAACGCTTATAAAAGAAAGAGGGACGAGCGCAGTTACAGGGGCGATGATGCCGACAGTAGTAACCGTGAGAACAACTTGTCTTCCCTTTGTCTCTTGTCACAAACAAGTGTTTACACAGTCAGCTGTGGACTGCGAGCTAACCGGCCGAAAGTTAGCTCGACAGCTAACGCTAGCAGCGGAGCCAGGCTAGCGCCGAGCAACACTTTTGAGGAGTCGTTTAGAGGCTGAGCTCGCTCAACAAGAAGCCGGCGCGTCACGACTCTCTCCGCCAGAGCCCGCAGCAACACCCCGCTAACACACCGACACACAAACCACGCGCTCGAAGGACGCCAATGAAGTCCGATGGAAACACGAATACAAGGAAGATTTTGCTAACCTCCACTGGCAGCCATTCTCTCCCGTCTGTCTCGGGGTTCGCACCGAGAAACGTCAGTGAGCGCACAGCGGAGCCCCGGAAACAACGGACAGCCAATCGGAGACCGCGAAGCGGATCCGGCAGCCAATCACAGCGCTTTCGACTGAAATGGGGAAAAAGTTGATGTGTGTGGGTAAATGATGAACAGAGGGAACCACACTGAGGGAACCAAGAGAAACCATTCAGGACAGCCAGGTCTAACCTGTGGGCTGAGCAGGTGGAGGCAGACTACTGATGGGGAAGCTGTGTCTGTTGCTGCACTGCAGGGAGACACTGTTCTCCTGCATACATACTGACACAGGCTAGATACCAAATAAAAGTGGAGATTATCTATCTATCTATCTATCTATCTATCTATCTATCTATCTATCTATCTATCCATATAAGGGAGGTAAATGTATGTTAAGAAAGAGGGTATATTCATAGTTTTATTCAGGACATAGTTTGGTAATTCTGTAAACAATTATTGTATAATAATAATAATAATAATAATGGTTTGTAATTATTTGCTGCTTATGACTAATTCATGTCTGTTTAGAAACAAGTTATTCAATCATAAATAACAAAAGTTCAAACATTCTTCTGCTCCACTGCAACCTTTGCAGATCCTGCCATTGGTTGTTCAATATACAGTGTTTAAGGAAGAACAATGGTCTTAACCCAAACAGCTCACAATGATAGCGAAAGCATTTCACTCCAGATATGTTTTTCTTCAGACTTGTGGTGATGACTATAGTCAGGAGAGAAGGGAGACAGTTATAAATAGCAACAGATACAGAGATATTTTTGGAGGATTCTTTTCCTCAGTGAAATTCTATCGTTCCATTTTGTCTCAACGAGCATGCGTGTCTGAAATGTTTTGGATCTGTGTAGTCTGAGTCCAAAAACTGAAAAAAAGTTCTTTTAATTTGAGACAGCAAAAAATGTCAAAAGGATAGAATTTCTGATCTACTGAAGAACAATATCCAAAGCAGTTAATACCCATAAGAGTAAAATGTGCTTTCAGTGAGTGAATATAACTGCAGATTTGTGATGCCTCCAGCTTGTTGTATCTGAGTTTTCTGTGTATACACGTGAACTATATTTCAGTTCCGGCAGGTGTATTAATTGCATTACTGCCTTAACCTTGAATAGCAGCTGGAATATTGAAGTAGTATCTATGACAGAGGAAGGAACATATCATGATAAGATCAGATAAATCTTGAAAAGGAAGAAACACTGACACTATTTGGGATAAACTCTATTCTCAGGATACAGTACAATGGCATGACTATCAGGAATGGGTTTGCTTTAACTAATTTGCTTTAAAGAATTTAAAGGTCTCTCCTTGACGAGGTATATTTTAAGATGAAATATTAATAGCTGCTCAGGGACACATGCATTTTTCATTCCCCAATTAATGCCAACTTAAGTGTTTCATTAAAACGTTCCATTATTATGTTGATTGCATATTTCAAGATAATTCGTTATACTGACAGTTGATAATTCATTGCAGTTTGAACTCAATAAGAGAATTGGGGAGTTTGCTGGTTTGGGTCTTTTGACATTCACAATGCTGCACCTGTAACCTCATCCTGTTGAGAGCAATAAACTGGTCTTTACTGACAACTGTTTGCAAAAACATGTTTACATCATTTACCCATTATATTATTTTACACTTCTACTTTCATTGATTACACTTCATCTAACACTCTATTCGATGCATTCACCTCAACTGCTTTGGTTTTTGCTCTTCAGCTGATGCTCTCTTTTGAATTTCTGTCAGGACTTCAGTTCCTACACTGACACACATCCATCATATCCTTTCAGTGCTCGCAATTCAGCTGAATCATCAACACCTTTCAGCACTTTCACCTCAACTCCACATTGTTCCAGCTTTCCCTTTCTAAATGTCGGTCCACTGTTTCGAATTAGGTGGCTTCTATTTTTAAACATGGCTTCAATGTCTTCAGAATATCAGCTGGTTTCAGCTGTTAATTCTTTTTTTTTTTAAGTTTTAAAGTTTTTAAATATATACTTTTCTTTAGAAAACCAATGTATTTCCTGTAAATAATACTGTGCAGTCCAAAAGAACTAGGGCAGTGACATTTTCTAGTGCGCTGCCTCTGTACTTCAGCACATATTTAATATGAAATGACTCAGTGACAGTGAGGGGAAAGTGCTGACTCTCAAATGTTGGAAAGTTGACCTTGTCACTTTTCAAAAATACAGGACTCTATGTATAATTGAAGGTTGTATACACCATACCGTCCATTGTTCACCTGATTATCCACTCTGAGGCCGTTTTCATGGCAGATATGTTGACATGTCCTATTAAAGGAAGAGCACAAGTGTAAATAACAAAATGAATGACGACTGAATTCCATTTCGCTGCCTCAGTTTCAGGGTCCTGGCATTTTTCATGCTAGCTCAAGCGTGTCTGACTTTCTGTGGTTGTGGATAGAACAGAACTATTGGTAATGTGCTTTCCCAACTGTGACATGACAATATGTCTGCTGTGGAAAAAGGTCTATGAACTTGAACACTTTCCAACAGTCAGCACTTTGACTCTAGATATTGTTTCGTTTCAGACCGAGAGCTGGAGTCAAGTCTTAGAGAATGCAACACTGTCCAACGACCGATGCTGCACTGAATGTTTGGGCAACAGACAAACTGTAGTCCTTGTAGGCAATGTAGATAATACTATGTTGTTAAATGGTATATATGATTTGACAGTGTCTATTTGAACTTGCATGACAACATTCAGTAGTCTATGGTACAGAGAGAAGTTTGAAAGCCTCCATCCTATCTGGCTTCTCTGCACTGAAGCTGTTGTGTCGCTTTAATAAACCCCTTCAATCTTTCTTTGTTTTACACACATCTTAGTTCATTATCAGTGTTTTTCATTATTTCTCACATGTTGTTATTAAATCATAGAATGCAAGTCGGCTATTTCAGAGGGCAGATCAACAAAATGTTCAGACCCAAGATCACAACCCCATCAAAATAAAAGCTCTGTTATTTATTTTATCGCCCTTAACAACACAAATGCCACATCTGAAGCTGATAAGATGAACATTTTTCTTAGAAATTCCAGTCGCATTAAGGCAAACAGGCATTAGTGGAATTAGTACAAAGATTCCTGTATTATTTGAGCTGTATTTGTTGCGTTGTTGCAAACTTACGGGCAGCACCATTCCTACCCTCTTCCATTATCACTGCTGTGTAGGCTGGAAATGCACTCTAACACTGCATAACACTAAAATGACAGAAGGAGAGACAAATAAAAGTACAACTGCAATCTTGGCAATCGATTTCATATTTTTTTTCCAATTTCTTCCCATTCAGCCATAGCACAGCCTGTGAAATTGGGCCCGGCTACTGCTGAACGAGAGAAAAAAAAAGGCTTCCTGGGCCTTCTCTTATTTGATGATAGCTCTGGTTTCTGTTTACCCCTCCACAGATGTCCCCCTTTTCTCTGATACATTGAAACTGATAACCTGATATCTGCACTCTCTGCTGTCTCCCCATCTCGCAAAGAATTTTCTGGTCACAGCAGTATGAACGAGATCTATTATTATAGTGTGGTTCACAATATGAGACTGTCTCAGCCTGGAAGCCTGCAGGAAAGGCTGCAACCAATGAAATTAGACGAGGTGACGACACAGGGATATAGCGGATCATCTATCCATGATCAACCTCACCATCCAAAGACAATGCCAGAGTTTGGTGTTCCCTCCCATGTACAGCGTATTCAGAAAGAATTCTACCCCTTCTCTACTGCTCTTCTGTCAAGTTGAATAGGGACTGGTTTTGGACAGTGGACCTTTTCAAGTCTGCTTGGATGATCCATTGGCTTCAGGTCAGGACTTGGGCTGGGTCACTCAAGGACATTTACGCAGTTTTCCCTAAGCCACTCCCGTGGTGTCTTTTCAGTGTGGTAGGGGTCATTGTCCTGCTGGAAAGTGAACCTTTGTCTCAAGTCCTGAGAGACCCAGAGCTGTTTTCCATGGAGGCTTATCTCTTGTCCCCCACAGCATGATGCCATTAACATGCTTCAACATTGGGATAGTGTTGGTCAGGCGATTATTTGGGTCAAAAAGTTCAATTTTGGATTTGTCAGAGTTGAGAATTTGTTTCCTCCTATTCTGAGGGCACAGGGTTTATATCTGGCCACTCTGCAATAAAGCCAGATTAGTGGGGTGCTGAAGTGACTGGTTGAGCGTTTGTCTCTCAGGAAGTCCCTCCCTCTTCACAGAAGATATCTGAAGCTCAGCCAGAGTGAGCACTGTTTGCTTTATCAGCTCTGAGGCCTTATAGAGACAGGTACTACATGCCATTTTCAAGTGATGTCAGATCATCTGAACTGACCAAGCAATGAAGGTTGACTTTAACCAAGACACAAAACATCTCATTGACAAAGAAAGGGAGGCAGCTGGTCTAAGATTCAAGTGTCTGAATACTTAATTCTACTAAAGTTGCAAACAAAAATTCAGTCAGACTTATTGTATATTCACAATGTGTGATGCAATTGTACTTTACTACTGTTCTAAACTTTACTGTTGGAAATGTGTGATGTTAAAGTAATGAATCATGTTTGTGATTGTTTGTGTGTAGTTCATTCATAATCAAAGACAGAGTATACATTAATAATAAGTGTTGTCATGTGGCTTCTCTTCAGTTTTGAGTCTGCCTCTTGGGAGGACGAGAGAAAGGCAGGATGGGATGTTAAATGGTGGAGTCCCAGGTGCAACAACAAGGAGACGAGATTGGATGCATGAGGAAGAGGAGGCAGGGGGTGTAATTGAAGTTTAAATGTGTGTTTTTGTCAGAGATGGCAGTAATGGGTTATTATATGCCTCTGGGGGCCAGTGGAAGAATGCCTGCAGATGTTGTGAGGAGCCACAAGCTCCCCCAACCCGTCACTCAGGAGGAGACAAATAGGAGCACTATGGGAGGCTGCTGTAAATGCAGACCTGTAAGTCCTATGCCATGTTTAGAAAGTCACATTTCTTTCCCACATACATTGCCTGCAGAGCTGATAAGCAGATTGTCTGAGTCCCCCACAGTGCAGCTTAATTTCCACATAGTCCCAACAAAACAGTGGAAAGTGCTGACAAAGGTGTTTGCTAATGATTGTTGTTTAGCTGCATAACTGGATTTGGAAGTTTTTCTGGTTTCACAGAGGGGTTTCATCATCATGAATCATGGTTCGTCATCATGAATCATTGCCACACCTAAATGCTGCCTTCTCCATGTTAGTGAACTGGACATGGACTAAACAGAAAACTCTTAATCATCTTTCAATCTTTTATAATAGTGCAAATTGATGGAACAAAACTTATCTTTTCTAGCAGCATTCTTGCATGTAATTGATGTTACATCTTTTTTTATTTCAACCTAAAATTGAATAAAAAGATGGCTGACATTGCTGAAGTCGAAACCTTACATTGAACTTCATTTGTACCGAGAAGTTAACAGACACTAGTTAATTCATATATGTATAACTCCAACCTAGACAATGGCAAGCATTCCTCAAGGTTGAATTCATTAGAGGAGAAAGAAGACAAATATCAGAGTGTGTTGGAAGCAGCCTGAATATTATCCAGTCTGTTGTGATCATAGTGGGGGGGTCTCTTCATGTGGCAATATTAACCATTCATGCTTTCATAGATGTGAGATAGAAGACAAACCCCATGGTTTGGCAGAGATGGACCCAAAAAGAAAATGTCCCACTGTGTCGAAACTGTGCTGAAAATAAAACTGCACCGAAAACACTGGATCAAAGCTGCTGCGCTTTGTGCCGACTGCCATAAACGACAATGACTAGTAGGAGGCCAAGACTCACATTCGCTGTAACTTTGGGGACAGTTCCAGTCGGCCGCCCTTCAAGTTGTAAAAGCAAACAAATAAAGTTGTGCTGCCTCCCACTGTGAGGTCGACTCATTTGTTCCACTTGTCCGGCTGATGGATTTGGTTTTATAAATTTCAGCTTTTTATAGCCCTCCGCTAATTAGTTAAGAGAGAGAGAAAAAAAACATGTTCTTCATACATTTCGACCAGATTTGACTACCCTCTTTTTTCCTCGTTCTAAATTGCCCTCCTGAGGGTTTGTCCGCAGACCTGTGCATCCACAGCAGGGTTGTGTTCTCTGTTTTAGGGTGAGCCAGAGCGGTGCGGGAGGCTCAAGACACCCAGCGGGGAGGTCTGAAGCTCTAATAGCGGAATCGGATTAGGGGACTCCCCTGGTGTGTGCTGCCACGCACCCGTGCACGAACGCTCTGCTTGTCATCAATACTGAGGCAGCGGCATGGGGAGATCTATCAGCAAATCCGATTGCAGGCAGAGAATTCTAAAGTCCCAGCAGAAAAGCCTTTTTTTTTCCTCCTCCCACTTTCCTGTTACATTATTTCAGGCCCCAGGAGAATATTCTCCATCATGTCAATGTAATATAGCACACAGAGGCAATCATGCAGCCTCTCATGGCCTCAGGGCTGCCTGCTCCGAGAAGAAAACGCAAGTTTAGCACTTAATCATCTCACCCAGAGCTGCTGCCGCCGCTGCCGCACCGTTCTACTATGGGATGGTTTTCCACACAATATGAAACCAGATCCCTCATGGTGGGCATGTTGTTGTGTATCCCCCCCATGGTTGACGGATTTTCCCCTCTGATTCCCCCCACCTTCACATTTGAAGATCAGCAGATACTCTGCCTCAGACCTCGTATGTCAATTCAGCTCATGCGGAAAAAGACCCCAGTTGGAAGCGATGTTACCTGCCGACACCTGCTGAAACATTTAGATTAGACTCCTCACTGAGGAGTGCGCGGCAATCAGAGTCTCGCTTGTGAGATGACTGCTGCGCCGCTCAGGAGGACCATGCATGCCGAAGCAGACTGATGCTGGGCTTTGTTGATACTGGCTTACATGCGCACCGGACGTCGCTGCTTCATGTTTCAGTGCCGCAGAGTTCACGTCTGCTCAGGAACAGACACAGTACAGCCCCGATGTGTGTGTGTGTGCGCATGCATAGAAAGGACATGTGTGTTTTATTATGTGATTGATCAGCTGTACGCATGGCTCCAAGGGAAGACATAGGGAGAGGTCAAACAAGACTGTTCCAAATAGACCTGTCGGAACGAGCCTGGGGGAGGCCTAACTGGTTAGACAGGGGTGATACTTTTTTGCTTCAAGTGTCCTTGCTTTACTGTGTGTGGACAGGACAAGCCCATGTATTATTCACTGGTCTTGCCGTGTGATAAATGAAGGACCTTCATCGACGAGGGAGTGGAATATTCGCAAGTGCTTATCTCTTTTAATCCCATGACTGCAGGCCAAATTACTGAGTGAGTGGGCAAGACCTAACAGTGCTGTGGAAACTGCAGGGGCTAAGTTGTTGAAGCAGGACATTTATCCAAATGCTATGTGTTTGTTAGAGCAGCACGGCGGTGTTAGCCGAAGGTGTTTTTCAGGACAAAACTAAAGGGGACAAATGCAGGATTAATACCGAAGATGAATTGCAGTTTTGACCACAGACTCTACATTTCTGTTTTTTTTTTTTTTTAACCTGTGCATTCATTTATTTCTGCCTTTGGATGAGCAATGTGAAAGCAAAGCATCGGAGCGGCCGTGAGTGGATGTGTTTTTAAACTGCACCGTGTGAAAACAAAAGTTTTGGCAAAATGTTAATGAATAAATTACACCACGGCACAGTTCTCAAAGTGATCTGTTTTGAAATATAAATAACTCCATTCAGGTCTTTAAAATCCTGGAGACTGTCTCGGACATTTTCTGGGCACTCTCAGTGACTCATTTCGGTCTGTGCTTGATTTTATTTTTTTGATTGATTTAGTAAAGAAAAGTGTATTTGTCACAGGCTATATTAGATTATATTTGTGTGGACTCTTGCTTCTCGGTTCTCGTCGTTAGCTGATGATTTGGGGCAGTAGTAAGTATATTTAGATTGCCAGGAAAGTGTGAAAGAGATTGACAGGAAGTAAACTATTAGCAAATACAAATCTTGCTTTGGCTACACAAAGAAATTCTATTTATACGGGATATTATACAACATCTGTTTTATTTAAAAAAAAAAAAGGGGGGGGGCACCATGTGCAAAACACATTTATTCAAGTGTTCATTTGTTTGGTCAGTTTGGTTTTAATTACTGCATTTAATTTAATTTAAAACATATTATTTATTTATAAAAAATGGGGCTAAAACAAGCCTATGTGCACATAGTAGCTCCCTCTGAGGCATTAGGCCAATCTAATTGAAAAATACATTTTCTGCAGTGGTTGTTTTTTCATGTTTCATGAAGACCACACCTTGTAGAAAGGATTTCCCCCTCTTCAGCTCTGTCACACCACAGCAGCCTGAACAGCAGAGTCCTATAGATGCAGCTATGCCAACTGGCCTTTGTTTCACACACACACACACAGAAACTGGATGTCTGCCATGTAGCTTTCTAGAATACTAATGAGGGCGGTTAGCCAGTCAAAGTTACTGACCTGGGGTGGCGAGATAGAGCACAGACCAAGGGGTGGTGGGGTTGAGTGCAGCCAGACACCAGCTGTCACGGAAGAACTGGAAATGTCATAGTTAATACCTCCGGCCTGGCTCGCTCTCCACAGGTTGTGTCTGAAGGTAAACCAAGCTCCCGCCTCATCTGGGATTTTCTGATTTTGGGGGTTGAGTAAAAGGAAAAAATAGATTCTGCCAAATTACATTCACTGTAAACAAACAGTTTAAAAAACACACTGTTGTTTCTGGGAGATGTTTACCTTTGTGTGTGTGTGCTTGCTGCACATGCCAAAGCACAGACGGTCATCAGTGGAGGAGCAAGCATTTGAGCAGCCTGTGATAGTGATGTCTCTCTTCTCTCTCTCTATCCACTCCTCTCTGTCTTTGCTCGTCCCTTTCACTTCATTTGCCCTCTTCTCTTCTGTGTTTTCTTGCCCGTGATTATGTTTCTGTTAGTCTGTATCTCCCTCTGCCTCTACCTGCCCATCTCCCAAGTTTTCCAACTTCATCTTTATTCTGTTACACCACCCTCTCTCTCCCCGTCCCTCCACAGGTGGTGAAGAAAGAAAAAAACCCACACAGAGAAATAAAGAGAAAATAAAAGAAAGGCAACATCCTCATGCTTATCTGTGAACATGTTGAGGGTTATCGTTTGTCAGGTAATTAATGTCGCTGCTTCTGGCCATGAGGAGGCTCTCCATTAAAACAGAGCCTATTGATGAGCTGGGAGATAACCCCCATCTCTGGTTTGTTTCAGGGGGAGAATGATCATCACCCATGCCAGCGATCTATCTCTGCAGCCTGCAATCTGTTTAGGAGGCTGCCTCCCATTTTCAGCATTCCTTCATCCACATTCAAACTGAACATTATGGATTACAGTACATGTGGGTCCCTCCCACTGGAAGCCTCCGATCTGAGCTGCACCACCACTTAGTTTAACACAGGTAGTGTATGTGAAGGGGGTGAAGAAGAATTCAAAATCCAAATATGAACTAGAACATAATTTATCAGTAATATCATGGATGAACAGTGATTGGATGAAATATTTAAAAAAATACTTTAGAGAATAAATGTTTCTCATTTTCATGACAAACTATATCTGCATCTGTTAAAGAACCCTGAGGTGAATTATGTATCATACACATTTCAAATGACTTCTTTCCTTCTTTTAAAATAATACCGCTCAGGTATAAAATGGTTCTGTTCCAGCTCCCTCTCTTATTCCATTTTGAATAATTACTATAATTGCTTTGAATGTTTTTCATCTTCTCTTGTTACCTACCTCCTTAATCTAATCTATTCTAATAACAACAACGGGCACTTTTTGTTATTTTCATTAGGTTTTCTTGGTGGCTCTGGCTTAGGTCCTGGTCTGCGGGTTGGCAGATCGTCTACGAGTCAGAGGGTTGCTGGTTTGGTCCCCGGCTTCTCCAGCCCATGTGCTGAAGTGCCCTGAAGCTACAATGACCCCTGAAAGCTGTGCCAGCTGTGAATGGATGATGAATGATAGAGGAATTGATGCAAATAGATTAACTTAGAGTGGACATCGGGAAAAACATGGTAAATATGTAAGTGTGTGTGAAAAGACACACACACACACAGATAAATGTATCATAAATGTTTACACACTCCTGCACTATATTTTTATACCTTTCTTTCTTTTCTCTTTTTATGCCTTTTTTTTTATTAAGTTGTATCCCTTTTTATTTGCTTTTCTTTTAAATGTCATTTTTACATGTTTTTATCTTTTATTATTTTTTTAATGTGTGGCAATTGGTCATTAAATTGATTAACGCCTCTATATCTTTGGAGAAGTTACTACTCTGAGAGACAATATTCCCAGAAATAAAGAAAAACAAGAATACATAAAAACTGAGCAAATGTTTTATCTTGCCACTCGAGAGTTACTGGTTCACTTTCCTCACCTCATAGTCATGCTTGCTCAATAATACATGTTTTCTACCCACATAATTTCAGTTTTTCCTTCATTTGTGCTTCCATATAACAGTATATTTGCCAAAAGTGTGTACTGATAGGCTCTGATTGAACAATTACTGAGTAAAATGGAGAAATAAAAAAAATAAGAATGGCCAAGCCAACAATTGAAGCTTGGTTTTCTGTGAAAGAGCAACATTGCCACCTAGCATCTGGAGGAGAAAATGCAGATTTAAAAAAAAAAAAGAATCTGAGCTGATGGATTTTGTCTCATAATCAGAAAAAAAAGTAATTTTGTGCTTTAGTTAATGTGAGTAAATCAAACAAGTTAGACCAGTTAAACAGGTTAACATGTGATTATCCTCTCAAGAATAAAGTGACAAAAAGTTGATCAAGTATCTTCCACTCTCCGACCACTTCACCCTGACTGGCATACTGATGCTCCACTGACTGACGCTCCTCATGCATATGATGCTGTCAGCTTCGCCCTGGATGGGAATTCTCTCTCTCGCCCGTCGGCCTACAGATTTATTCCTCAGGCCTGCACTCAGGTAAGAGATTTGCATGTGATGCGGCGATGCTGCCAGGCTGTGGAATGATCACCCCTCGTTTGCGGCCGTTCCTAAAAGTCCCAGCGGTGTCTTGTGCGAGTGTGATGTCATTTCTCCAGGCTAATTCAGCGAGGAGTGTTTAGCTTATTGAGCAGCCTGCCCGTACGTGTGAGCGATTACAAGCGGGGATGGCGATCCGGTGTTTGCCGGAATAGCGGCAGAGAAATCATGCATCACCTCTATTTCCCTAAGTGCATGCAAACATATGAAGTCCAGACCTCCACGCAGGAGCACACTCGGCAGATGCCACATCAGGATTGATGGGAGGGCCCGCCTCTATCTTGAACATCATTTCATGCATAATGTCACAGATCTGGAAGCCGCTCTGCTCAGCTCTTCCATCCTGAATCCTAAGACTAGGTTCAGATTGGATTTCTCCTTCAGACGCCTCCGCAAATCATGACTCCATGAACAAACATGGCAGCCCAAGCAAAATCGAAGCAGAGGCTCTTCGCGGACACAGTCCACCGCCGTCTCAGATTAAACCACCGTCTCTGCCGCGCTACAGATCCGCAGAAAATATTTTTTTCAGATATGGTAAAACTTATTTGAAAACTCGGAACACATGCAACTGAGTATATGCAAATTTGCAGAACATCTCAAGCGCAGAAGTTCCAGTGGGCTTCGTTGCCTTTTTTTTTTCCAAGCTTAGTCCACAGACTTTCTTTTTACTCCAGCTTTGACTACCTCTCCCGCTCTCCTTTCCCTCCCTCGATCCTTTGCTCTTCAGCTCTAACAGCCCCTGACAGCTGGAGATGAAATAGAAATTTTGATATCAAACACCTACACAAAGGAGGGCTGACCTTTGATCACACCGCTGTTTGATGTTGTGACATAAAATTTGCATCATGGGAGCCCTGGCAGCCGACGCTGCCGCGCGGGGCTAATGCCAGAGCCCCGTCAGGAAGCTGCGAAGGTCAAGGGCCCATTAGGAAGGAACAAGCCTTGTAATCCCACACAAGGGCCCAGCGCGGCATTTGATGTTCGATGGGAAGAAAAAGAATAGAAAACTGAGCCCTGAGAACAGAGCGGCGACAGTGAGAGCGTTCATTAGGTCTGAACAGGCACGGAGGGTGTTGTGGAATTATTATTAGAAGTGATATCATGTTTAGAGCGAGGTATTCGTGACCTCTGCTGGTCAACGACATGAAGCCATAACAGGCCTCGAACGCATAAAGACAAATCTGGTCACTCACACTCGAGTCGGTGCGGGTCACTTTAGAACACATGACACGCTGCCTCCCAATGTTCTGTATTGATCTTCAGACAGGTGAATCAGTGGAGCGCTGACGCTGTTTAATTATTCAATGGCGGCACGTCTTTTTTCATGCTCGAACAAAAATAAACCTGCCACACGGCCTGTCCATCTTTCATCTGGCCATCCGGCATGCAGCATCATTAGCTCCACAGCACAGGTGGGAGGGGGGGCAAGGAAAAGGCAACACATCCCTTCACTCAATCTCCCCCCCGCTCTCTCCCTTACACTATTTAACACGTCTGACGCACTGTGACGGACAATCTCATTTCAGGCAATATCATCATCTTTCCGATTTTTCATATTTTCTTTGCTCCTACTTTCAAATTCAAATGAAAATACATGACAGAGGTTTGTGATGGAGTGAAGAATGTTTTGAGGTTAATGAGATCGGCTTTGACAAAATGGATGAAATTTCTTGAGGCGGTTATCATCTGTGTATTACACGTGTTATCATTTTTACATGCATACTTCATGGAACAATAAACAGTTACAGAGCTTTCTGGCATATATCAATATACAATACAAAACCTATAATGGTTATATGTTGAGAGGTGAATATGAAGCCTGATGTTTAACATTAGACTCTCCTCTCTGTCAGCTGAGAATCCGTTTTTCTGCACGACAGCTTCAATCGTCATAGAAACATGAGGATCGTGTAATAACAAGCTGGGGATTTGGGGTTTTGGCTGTTAGTGGACGGAATCTGTTATCTGTCTCCAGTTGTAGGCTAATCTATGGAGACAGCTTTAGAGTGAATACAGACGACTTTGTCTACAAGAAAGCAAAAAAATACGTTTTCACACGTGTTGTAAAAAATCTTTAAAGTAGGCACGTGGGAGTTTGGAGTATGTAGTGATTCAGATAATATACAGATTGTTTCAACGATGCAAAGTTACCAGTGAATCCATCGTTCTGCCTCAGATAGATGAAACCTGGTCAGAGTTCATGAACGCTTCTCATATCAAGACTTTTCTTTTAATCTGAGTGATGAAAAAAGCAGTAAACACAGTGGACGGCATTGCATTACCTCACTCTCCATATTTCCTGACACCAGCATGAGGTAAGACTTCTCAAGTCAGACATTTTTAAGACTCTGGAGTTTTGCCGGCCTGATCAATAATTTTGTTCTCTGTAATTATCTCACCATTGCACTCATTAATTACACTTTCAAGGCTCATTTCCAGCGTTGACCACAGATGTCCACTCCGTGGGAGCATCCAGAGGGGTGAGGGTGGAAGAGGGGTGGAGGAGCACGGGACTGATTAATACTCTGTCTCTCTGTCTAGGGTTGGCTGCCACTCGCAAGGGGGTAAAATGCAAGTGCTCTGTCATTTGAGACTTCACCATGTGGGAGACAAACAAGGTCTTTGGTCAAATCGATAAGTTCCTCTGATGAGCCAAATTCAGAGAGCGCCGCTTTGAAGAAAACCGCCAACACCCGGAGATAGAACTTTCTGAGTTGGCTTCTCTGACTGCGGGATGCATGACATTTGGATTAGGAATGACCACTGCTCCAATGACTTTACAGAATAACTCCTCTTCCATCCATATTTTATATAGAGTAATAGGAGTTTTTAAAAAATGGATTCCATCCTCTCCTCGTTTTCCTCCTCCCTGGAATGGAAAGAGTTTGGATGATAACAAATCCGGAGTGATGTGGGACGTTGCTAAATGTGATCGCTACCTTGCCAACCTCTCCATCTGTGCTCGGGGCGGGGTTGCCAGATTGGCTGAATAATTTCACTGGACGCAAACAGCTGTCAGCTCCCATCGCTGGCGTGTTCCCATGACAACCCCTGGATACACTGGGAGGAGGAGTGAAGACGCTGATGTTATTATTGCAGGATTTTAAAAAAGAAAAATTGGGTTCTAGTGCTGGTACAGTGATCATGTTTGATTAGCGCTGTTAATGTGTGAGTTCGAATATTAAGTGCGATGACTCCAGATTCCCCGGAAGACAATTTCATCCTGTGGTGGCTTGGGTCCCTCCGGCTGTGCTCAGAAATATTTACATATTTAAAATATTTAGATATTTAGGGAAACAGAAAAAAACAACCAAAAGAAAATAGAACATATAAAATTAATCAAAATAAAAAATATTTTAATAAAATAAAAGCTAGAGTGATAAAATATACAACTAGAGAATAAAGTAAAAATATGTCGAATGGACGTTAATCATGGGCAGTGTTGTTTTCACCGGCAGTTCTCAGATTCACTCGTCTTGTGCTAATTAACATAATTTTTAGGAGGAGTGTTAAGGTTTAGTTCCAACAGACGGTAGAGAGGGTAGAGAGAGGTCACTGCTGGTTAGAGATGCAGCAGCCACTGTCCTTCATCAAGCTGCTCAGAGCTCAGCTGAAAACATCGACATCAGACACTTTGATGCCATCTGCTGTCTGTTTCCCCGAAACCACATTTTAATATATTTTAGTGTCAACGACCTGCAAGCTTTGAATCTCCTGCTTTCTATTAGTGAGTCATCTGACGCATTCAAACTGCTCTCTCGGTGAGCCTGGCATTATGGCTGCGCTCTGAAAACCAAATAATCATTTGGCACTTGGAGGGCAAGCGCGAGAGAGGCGACTAAACTGGGAACACGCATGTGGCGCTCCGTGTGGATGGAGGGAGAAGCAGTGGAAGAGGAGGAAGGTAGGAGGAAGGAGAGGAAGAGGAGAGCCAGCTGTGGTTGGATGAAGCGAGTCAGGATGCAGCTGTGAGCGCCGTGGCGTGCATGGAGGCTTAAGCTAGGCCAGGCCTGGACACAGAGCAGTTTCACGCCTCAGCTGCAGAGAGGTCAGCTGGGAAATATGGGGCCAGTAAAGAGACTGGGAGGAGATGCTTTTCTGTTTTTCTCCGAGTTTATCCACAGCACAAGTCTGGTTTAAAGGTAGTAGACTCTCTTCTGTACGTACAGTGGGAGACTGTAGATATGTGTGTGTGTGTGTGTGTGTGTGTGTGTCTGACTCCTTTGTTTTACAGTGCTTCATATTCAGCACCATATGGTAAAAGACCAGGGCCCAGTCCTGAGCATGACGACTGAAAACAGATGGCTCTCTGTCAGCCAGCCACACGGCACAAACAGGTAAGACTCCTCCAATAAAACTACGCTGCCTCTGGCAACGGTTACGAGGCGTGACCGCCTCGACATAATCTGAGGAAATTCCCGTCATGTTAAATAGATTGTACATTGCACCGGTGATTTTAATTCTGTCTGATTTTGTGCAGACTTTTCAGGCCGGGTTCTCTCATCAGACCCAGACTTTAACAGAGGTGCCACCTTCCTCCACAAGGGGGCAAACTCCCTCCAGGATTTGCAATGTGCAAATCCACGTGGGCGGCTGCGGGTCCACCTATAAAGCGCACCGCAATAACAAGTGCGCTTGTAACTCAGCGTTACGGCCGTCCTCTAGCAGAGTGTGTCGTTCATGGGTTTCTCCTTTTTATCTTGCATCAAGTTCTTCTCACCTTGGAGATTAATTTCCGACCCTCAAACTCAAACTTGGCCATTTTATATCCCGCTTTTTGCTTACAGGAAGCAAACACAGGAGGTTTTGTGCTCAGCTGTGGCCACCACCGGCACCCCTCCCACTAACTCAACTTGATGGTGGGAGATGAGACGGGAAACAGGTGTCACCCATGACCTTCAGAGCTCAAACTCATACAGGCCTCACAATGAGGAGGAGGTGGAGGAGGTGGGGGGGGGGGTTGTCTTCACAAGCTCCTTTTCACCGTTTCTCTTTCCACCGTTTGTCCTTCTCGCCGGCAAACATTCAGTAACCCCACACTCGTGTGTTTGTCATCCAGGATTAGTCGTCAAAGTCGATGGGCGCTCGGTATTGCGTGTTTAACATCAATACTGCCTTACCCAGCAGAGCTGCATTTCTCTGGCGCTCACCCCCAATCTCACCTCGACTCAGACGGATGACCCCTCGGATAAAGAGGGGAACACAGAGTAATATCCTCTAAATCCCAGCGAGTGGCTTATGTGAAGCCGGAGACGATGGGGAAATCTGCAGCGGAGAGAGGCAGACGTGTGTGTGTGTGTGTGTGTGTGTGTCCGGCGTGTCTGTCAGCACCGCTGCTATCGTCCAACTATGTTTTCCTCATAAGAAATAGATTAATTCTGCAGATTATCAAGCCTCAATAAAGTACTCACTGTTAACAAGTAATTGGGAGAAGCTGATGCCAGTCCACCTGAGGTAAAGGGCACTGCAGACGAGAATACACCTGAGATTAACCTGTTAACATGACAACAGGTATTCTTTGAAACTGCAGAAAACCAGTTGGACCGAGACACAGGGAGCAGCTGGCAAGTCCAAACACCCCACAATGACCCAAACATCACAAATTCTCCTATGAGTCTCCTGAATAAGACCTATGAATAATAGCAAGGAATTTGTGGAAAGGTTGAAAAATTGCCTAATTCTCACATCTGAATCATGCAGAAAATATAATGAGTCAGAATTCTTTTTTCTTTTTTTTTTTAATCACTTTATGGCCAATTCATGAAAGTGTGACTGATGGTAATGTCTCCAAACTGTGAACACTGGAATTGTTCAAATGTTGAAAGGACTGTTAAACACATCTCACAATGTTAAGATAAACAACCATCTGACTGATTCCGGTGGTTTCTGATTCTTCTCCATACGACTTCCCCTCGTGCTGACAGAGCTCCCCACATCACATTATTCTTCGCTTCGTCCCCCGGTTATACTTCGACACGTCGACTAACCCTTCCCTCCAGCCTGTATTTCAAACAGGCAGCTGTTTGTCATAGTGTTATGGCTGCCATCTCACCACAGACATGACCATAGAAATCCCTAACCATTTGTCTATAGGAGCGCGCCTGTTTATGGACTAATGGTTATCCTGGTTGTGTGTCGATGGCATGAGTCTGACAGCCAACTGTTTGACACTGAGGCCACAGAGACAGATGGCAACCAAATGCCTTTTATTGCCTGTCTGTAGCACTTGTGTGTCCCGATCACTGCAGTCATGAGGACTGCTGGGACGCCATGACGCTCACTCTCGCTCTCTCACGCTCTCTCTCTCTCTCTCTCTCCCTCGGCCATCAGCCCATCAGATCAAAATGAATTCTGCGATACAATCAGTGATTAATGCTTTTCATATTCAAACCTGCTGCGTGCGCGTCAGTGTATTTCTGTGCGTAGGCTGCGGATGTTTGCGTGTGTTTGTGTGTGTGTTCCTGCTTCACAGTGTCATATTGCCACAGTATGTGCTGACGCAGCGCCTAGAGCTACAGGTTGCACCTGGTGTGTGAGAGCAGTTCACCAGCTGCTGATGCTTGAGTGTCAGATACATACGCGCACACACACACACATTCATACCATATCCACACAACTGTATATTTGCTCATTCCATTCCTTGCACATGTGATCATTGCACTGACATATGGTCTTCCATGTCATGCACGGCCCGTAACGCATGAATGCATATTTCTAAATGAAACAAACGAAACAAAGAACGTGCACAGCATTGATTTTCTCCACAAACCAGTGCATACTCAAAATGTATCCTAAAAGCGGTCTCCATACTGTTTATTGAAGAAATATGTTTCTGCTAATGATAAAAAGTCAACATTAGCATTAGCAGGTGGTTAGTTGCCAGTGACCTTGACTTTGTGAGTTAAGCATCGGAACCAGGTGCAAAGCCGATAGTGAAGAAAATTAAAATCAAGCAGGATCAGGATGTATAGATCTAATTTCTTCATTTCATAACTAAGAAAGCTATTAAGCAGAGTCATGCTCCATGCTCAGTGTTATGCCAATACTGCACTCTTTTGGGCCCAGTGTTAAAATTGAACTGAGACTAACGTTAACTGCTGGGACACACGTTTGCAGCATGTGCGCAGACACACGTGCAGCACGCAGCAGGTTTGAATATGAAAAGCATAAATCACTGATGGTATCATAGGACATGTGTGCACAAGTAAAGATCGCTTGATGAATCAGTATGGACTGGATAATACAGCTTTAAGATTCTGTCCACTTTCCCCCTCAGATACCGAGTCACCACAGTGTCCATGCTGGCAACCCCGGGGTAATTATGATAACCTCCTGCCTTGAAACAGAATTGATGCAGAAACTAGTGTCAAATGACAGCCATCAGCACCTGCTCTCAGTAACAAGCTATATCCAGCAGCAGGAGAAAACCTGATATATAGAATGTGCTGTAGAGTTATTTACAATTTAGAAAGATGGCCGACAAATATACACTAACACTGAGTTCACTCTGCAAGCCTCGACTTTTTATGTAGCTCTTCACATTAACTTTTAAAATGTGGCCTGGCTGGATCACGCTGCAGTGTTAGGAGCAAGGCGTCACACACAGAGGACTGTGTAGGGAAGTAAACAAGGAGGAGCTGATAATAAACTTGGAGCCCACAGATGTGAGAGTTTATGGCTTAATTTCTCTTGATAAGCTTTCAAACGTGATATGACCCCTCGCAAAGATCATCCCAAGGTCTAAAACCTCACTGTCTCCTGGCTGACCTCATGTTTAGTTACACTGAATACAGTCGATGTCAACACCTTTCCTTTTAATATAAGAAAGTCCAGTTAAATTCCCCTGCAGAAACAGCTTATTGCTTTTCATGTAATAACCTCCTCAAATCTTTAGTCAAATAAAACTTGCTTTTATTGAATTATTCCCATTGAACAGGAGGCAGGCACACCTTCACTGTGTCTGTGACATTGTAAATTATCCAAAGCTCAGCCTTTGTGATTCTTAACTTGTTCGTGTTCCTCTGGATGTTTACTTTGTCTCGGGGAAGGACCAAGCCACGAGTGTAGGGGTTCGTACCCGCTCCCGCACGGCTCTGCACTGATAGCACGGTAAGGGAATTCACACGTTGTCCCGATCGCTAACGCAAACAAGACACGCAAGATCAAAAGGCCGTCTAGACTCGTAACCGCGGCCTAGAGCCGAGCGCCGAGCCGCCTGACATTGTTGTTGAGATAAAAACAGACACGTCACGATCCAGAATCGAGCCGCAATTTGCCAAAAGCGTGTGGCCATAGTTGGAGATAAGGAATCAAAGTAGAGCTGGCACCAGTTGAGCCACCGTTGGCGCTACTATCACTTTCTTCCAGCGCAGGCTAATCTAATCAGCTGTATTACAGTAAAGACAGACTGGAGGTGACACTGCACAGACGCCAGAAGTCCAACACTCCAGAGATTAAACTCAGCTCAGACGAGACAGGAAACAGTCTATGGGAACAAATAAAGAGAATATAAAGAGGGAAGGCGGCCCTTTCACAGCGCACACATGATATTAAACCACTATTTGTGGATGAAACATCCCTGTTTTAATATTTTAATACAGTGATGCTTTTTTTGAGTTATTTGAGTCACCGCAATGCTGGGCCTCTCCTCGGGAATTTCCTCTGTTCTCGTTGACGCATATTTGTTTGTGGTGGAGGCAGGAGAGGAGAGAGGAGGGCGAGGTGAGAGGAAACCATCATACCCCCTTCCGAGATGGACAAGCCCCTATTATCCCCCCATTCACCCTCCCTTCTCCTTCTCCAAGTGGGGGCTCATAATTGGACCTTTGTGCTGTGTGTGAATTCTTCGCCTGCACACACTTTCCCAGACTGCGTCCGGCCACCAAAACAGATGGGGTCTGTATGCACAGGACACACACACACCATGCGTTGGTCCACAGGAGATGTCACACACCCACGCCAGACCCTTCTCAAGCTCCATTTATAGAAAAACTCCAGCAAAATAACAAGAGAGGGGGTTTGAGGAGCCCTCAGCCCCCCGGTGCACGGAGGCCTTGCACCCCTGAATCAATGGCTCTGAAACACACAGAATGTTCAATAATGTTTTTGTAATTGCAGCGTTTGAAGTCATTGAGGGGGACTGCATCATTTTTGGGAAAAGGGGTGGGGGAGAAAAAGGTTGTGGCCAAAGAACCATTGTTGGATCTTTCCTTGGCTTTGTTCACATTATTGAACATTGTCCGAAGTAGCATGGCTTTGAAGAAAGCAGCATATCGCCACGGCAACCAGAGCCTGTAATTGTGTGTTAGGACTTTAGAACTCGCAGCTGCAGAGGCTCTTCTGTGAAAGAGCATTGACGATAATGGCAAGAAGGTGGAGGAATGTGTGTGTGTGTGTGTCTTGTACAGATAGTGCATTTAAAAAAACTAAAACTGAGGTGTGGACATTCAAAAAGAGTTTGACCTCACTTTCTGACCCATACTCACAGATGTTTAGTTATGATGGTGAGGATTAGAGTAAGGGTCTAGGGAATGCATTGTGCTGTTGAGTATCCTCACTGAGCACGTACAAGTGTGTGTGTGCCCTTCAAGTTTTTCCCTCCTTCATGTCCTTCCCCGTCTCTCATTTGTTATTCACTCACTTTACCATGGAAAGCTTCACAGGCCAGTCAGAGGAGCGGCAGGGAAACCTGCACTGTGAATGCTAGGGACAAGATAAAGTGATTTATGTCACAAATATAATGAGGTATGAACAAAACAGAGACAAATAATAGGACAAGGCAGAATAAATTGACGTTGCCAAGTGTTAACGCACATGTTTCCAGGTGTCTGTGTACTTAAAGACGACAGTGGAAAAGTGCAGAAAGTGTGCCAGCTTACTGCGACTAAGTGCAGGACGCAAGGGAGCGAGACACATTCGCAATTCAAAGCAACTGCATGATGGATTCGAGCAGGGATTTCCTCCAAATCAATAGTCATGCTCTTTGGGATGGAATGTAGCTGGAACATCTGCTGCCTGAGGTCTGACCAACAGGTGCTGCGGAGCGGCACAGTGTCGTGAGAACACAGAGCCCGCTGGGAGCAGGGCAAGGCCAGGTGCTGCAGAGCCGAGCTCATCTGTGGGGGGAATCCGCTTTATTAAACCAAGCAGAACTGTAAACTTGATCCAGGACAGAGCAGGGTTTAACACGGGGGCCAGCTCGCCCACGCAGGCCAGCGTTGCCACATGGGCCCCTGCACAGAGGAGACGCGGAGCTCATTGAGCATCTTTAGCCTCCTACAGATCAATGTCACCACAATCTCAAAGTGCGGGGAAGTCCGATTGCCGATCTTTATGGGAAATGTGGAACATGCAGAGGAGAAGTAGTGAAATATTTGCAGGAGAATAATTCTGTCTGGCTGCATAGTCGGCATACTGGGGTGGGGGGGGGGTCACAGAGGGAAAACTATTCAGGAGAAAAAAAATAACTGAAACAACACTTCACCCAGAAATGTTTGTTTTTCCCATTTTGGCGTTATTGACATAGCTGTTCCTTCGTTCCGGCCTGCCCTGTCCTTTCACAAACACGCCCAGGTGCATGTTGGGAGCGCAGCAGCCAGCCAACCTTGTCGCTGCAAGCCTTCACCACGGCAACAGGCCCAGAGGAATTGAAGATTTTCCACACTGCACCCTCGGGGAGTGTGTGTGTATAGATCGCTGACTATAGGGACATCAAGGTGTGTCTCTAAGATAAAACTATTACCCACAAATATATGGGGGTCAATAAAATCCTCTTGTATTCAGAATGCAATTACCACACAGATGACTGCATGCTCCTCTGAAGCTTGGTATCCAGGCGTGATGTAATCTTTTAGGGTTTGTTTTTTTTTTTTTTTTTTTTTTGTTAATTTTTGGTATGGCTGCCAGAAATGTGGTGTGATATTTCACTTGGAGGGGGAGAAATTGTAAAGTCCAGCTGTTGGGTTTGACAGCTTTAGGGCACAGCTGGTCTCTGTCCTGTGTGTGTGTGTGTGTGTGTGTGCAGATGCGAGTGCATTACTTCTGCAGTGACTCACATCCATTCATCAACAGCATTTACCAAATCTGAGAAGCCCCTTAAAAGCTGTTGTAATGAATGTTCACCAATTAATTGTACTTGAGATGTGTAAGAAAGAAGAAAATGATTAGGTGAGAAGAAAGAAAGTGGAAAATGAAATTCATTTGTATTCAAACACCTCTGAGCTGAGAGTACCGCTTTGCAGAATATAAAAGGGACAATGTCATTATGAATATTTGATTTACCCGGTGCAGGCCTGAAGACTGATACAGTCGTTTCCTTGTCATCAGCACTGTCTCCCCCTTGCTCCTCGCTGGGTCCCCAGTGGATGGATGGAGGGTGGGAAGGAAGGATGAGTGAGGTAAGCTGCCGCGTCCCCCCTGGGGGTGCTGCAGTGTTGGATGTGCCTCGGCTGTTCCCTACAGGGATCAGTCGCTGCACTGTCAGACCCAAACACTGTCCTCTGCACTCCCCCCTCATCCCCCCCATTCTCATCTCCTCTAACCTCATTGTTCTCACCTCTCCGTCTTATCTGATCGGGCATCCACTCTCTCCTATTTGCAATTCTAATGAAAATCAGACACCTGCCCTGCCAACCTTCGCCCTTTCCTGCAAATCCCTGCCGCAACAACGAGGAGAAAGAGACAGGGAAGAAAAGGGAAGAAAGCGAGGTAAAGAAAGTGGGAGAGGGACCCTATCAGAGGAGGGGTATTGTGTTACTGCTGGGCCTGGTAGATTGGATTGTCAGATGGCCCAGTGAGGGAAGAAATCACGGTCCCTTTCATTCTGGACTGCTACGACAGCGGTCTTCTCACACAGTGGAAGAAGATTACAATATGATGTTGGCTGTCAGACTTGTCGGGGGACCTAATCACCCTCGCAGGAGGTCTAACGCCGGGGTGACCCGGGCCTCCGTCATTCCTCCGCAGGTTGGGGAGGAAGTCCATAATGACCGTGAAAGAATTAACACTGATGCGTGTCAACAAATCAAAGAGGAGTTTTCAGTTTGATGCAGATCCTTCAAAGGTCACTTCCTGATTCTCTTTTCATTTTGAGGATGTGTTATAGCTGTTGATACCACGCCACACTATCGGCACCTCACTCCTCACATGCTGACATCCCCGGGTTAAAAGTATCAACCACCTTGAATGGGGCCTTTGGCAGAGCGCAGGCTGAGCAGAGGGAACGAAGCAGGTGGGGACGAAGGGGAGATCAGCACGATGCTATCAGTCCATTACAGACCACCGAGGACAAAAGCAGCTTCTCTCCCTTTCAGCGTGGCCTAGTTGTGGCCAAGGCAGGACCACTTCCCTGCGCTTCACATATGGGTGCCTGGACAAAGACGCCTTGATCCAGGTGTCAAGATGGTGCCATTCACTTTGACTGGTCTGGGTGCTGAGTTCAACGCTTGTTTTAGGTTACTCTGCTGAGGGACAAAGCAAAGTCCCAAAGAGGCCTCCTGCCTCCATTTAAACATGTAAAGACCACCCGAAATCATAGGATGCATTGAAATTAAGCTCAGCGACTTAGTTGTAGCCTCCGGGATGTACGTGCCACAGCCATAAGAAATACCTCAACAATCAAATTTAGTTCAGCCTTGACTTTGACCAGCCCCTGATTTGCCCTCCTCCCAATGACCTCAGCACTACATTGCCGTTCTGGGACAGAGACAAGTGGTTTTGACTTGACAGCTAAGAAAAAGCACCACACACCTGTTTCACTCCTTTTAATGCCTTCTCCACTCCTTCCTTCCCCGCGTGGAGCAGCGTCTGGGGCACGGAGAGTGGACTGTACTGGCGCTTAATCCAAACGGGCGAGGACAGTGGCATTGTCACCTATTTAGAGGGTGCCAGGGACACGTGGCTCGCCCTTTAGCATGCTCGAGTGGGTGTGGGTGAAGGCAGGCCGCGGGCCACAGTGGCAGGTGCTGTGACGGATGTCCTGTAGAGTGCCAAAGCAAACACAGGGAGGCGAGGTGGGGTCAGGGTGGGGCAGTCAGAAGGGCAAAGTGGGTATGGGAGATTAGTGTGCTATGGCCCTGCCCTTTAAAGCCAGGGGAAGGGGAGGGAGAGTGTAAAAGAGAGGTGTCAGGCCGCAGGGTCACATTCTGCTGCATCACGCCTCTGGGTGTTGGGGCAGGTTGCAGAACAACTGACTTCAGAGGAGAAGGAAATGTAGGAGAGGTATTGCCTCAGAAGCGTTAATTTCTCAGCCGAGCAAATAGGCAGCGTTTGATCCTCGATTATCTCTCCATCTCCAAACTTCAGAGTCCAGCTGCAACTTGCGGCGGCGGCGGTGGCGGCAGGGACAGGAAGTATGAATCAGGTAGAGTTTCACTTGCCTTATGTCCTCTAATGGCCCACCCAATCACCAGGACATGAGCATTACACAGAACATGTGCACAGGAAGCCTGGAGGTATTGCTGTTACACAACAGAAACTGGATACGCCTTGTTCGCTAACTTTGGGTCTCTGTCCTGCCCTCGCCCCCCTCACACCATTATGAGGGCGACGAAAGAAGAGCACGGAGAATGTGTGAGGTTGAGCCTATCCTGGACCCTCCACTGGTGGGCAGCTCTGCAGAGTGTGTGTATGTGCGGGTGGACAAAAGGTTATACGGAGGTTGTGCATTGCTAACTAAAAGTCAGAGACACATCTGGAAAAGTCTGTAAGGCTTCCATGGCGAGGGCATGCAAGTGGGCGGAGTGTTGGTGAGGGATGAGGAGAGCATTCGATGAAGCAAAGGTTACCCTGCAGGCTGATTCAACTCTTAGTTTGAGCAGTTGAGAGTGGGCCCTTTTGAAGAAGATGGAAGAAATAACCCCGATCACAACTGCAGCTCCAAATATAATGTGTTCTCTTCTAGATGAGCACCGTCGCCAGGTCACACCGGGAACTTGGAATGAGAGTAGCAGGTGGCAGTGTAGCTTCCAATTGCTGGCCTTGAGTGAGCCCCGGACCTCAGGGAGCCTCCAGTCGAACCGAATACAACTCCTTCTCTGTTGCTTTAACCTTTTTCTGTCTTTTTCCTCTACATTCCTCGTCCTGCTCTCTTGTCAGTCCTCATTACAGCCACCTTCCTCTGCGCCTGAACACGTGTGGAGGTGCAAATGTTCCTAGCCGTGTGTTAATGATCACCCCGTTTTCTATAAGACATTCACATTGCTGCAATCATTTTTACAAATATCCAAAATGAGAGAGGTAATTTCAGATATGCTGTTCAAATAAATTCTTAAATGCAGCCTCCCCTTGGTTTCGATCTTCGATTGTTGTCAGGGGACTAGACGTCAGACATGAGCACTTTGGTGGAAGCTCACAGCTGCCTCGACTCTGTCTTGTTCAGTTTTCCATTGTGCATCTGCAGCGCGCTGCTCCAACACCGGGGCTGAGGCGGCTCGTCGACCAAGCAGCGTACATGAGCGGTAAACATGAGCTGAGGAATGTCTGATAGAAGTTCAGAGGTCAGGACGAAGCATGCCTTGGCAGGGACAGGGGGACATAGCCACCTGGTCATCTGGGTTAATTATAAATGAGGCAGGCCGCAAGGGGGGGAAGATGAGCTGGACAGCTGTCTCTCCAGACACACACACATACAAACACACACACACACACACACAGGATCACAGTCCATATGCACAGTCCGCTCCGCTGAGCACCAGATCCCAGGGGCCTGTCGTGGCTGAAAAGCACTCCGCTGCAGCCAGGTGGAACTGGGGAAAAGTTCACCATCGCAGCCGCCAAACTCTGTTACACTCGCTCTCTCACTCCATCTCTGTTTCTCTCTTATATCCTCCCACGGAAACACAAGACGGAGAATGTTCCCCGGATGGGTCTATTGTGATTCTCTGGTATTCTCATGATTATGATAGAGAATAGACTTGAGAGGTGATCAATAAAGTTAAAATACACTATTTTCATACATTACATTCTTCTGGTATTTGAAAAACTTGAGAAATCTGGAAAACCATGGGAGAGATTTCTAGATACGCCAACAACCAACATGGCAACTGAAAGCAGATGTAGTGATGAAGATGAGGAAAGACAGAAAAAAAGCGAGGCATGAAAAAAATGAGAAAAGGAAAAGCTGACGTGGGAGTGACTGATGAATAGGGACACCTGTTAAAGAGACACTAAGAGAGTGAGAGATTTGAGAGTGAAATTCATGCAAGAAATGGGAGTAGGAGTGATTATTTGCCAAAGATACTGATACCAGCCAAATGTTCCCCTCGCAGGTTGTGAAACTGGACACACGTTGAATTCTGAATATCAGTCACATTCAGCACCTGTGTTATTGCTTGATGATATTTCCCCCGGCCGAGTGTTGATGGAGGTAAAACGATAAGGCAGATTGTTTTTTGCTGATCCTGCACATAAAACGCAGCGCTGCTCGGGACGTAAGTCACACCGAAGGAGTTAGACTGTGGTCAGCGCGAACGAGCTTTGCAGCAATGCAAGTGTCCAAGTGTCGATGGAAAAGCCATCGCAATAAAGCGGAGGAGTAATCCCGACAGGGCCTGTCTTTTCACTTAGGAAACCCATAAGAATCCAAGCCTTGAGCAGAATGCCTCCCCTGACGCCCATAGCTGAGATAGCAAAGACAGCACTAGGGCCACTGTGTTTGAAATAAACACAAAGCCCGTGTCCACTGGGGACAGTAAGGCTGATGCTGGCTTAATCACTCTCATGGCACGGAGACAGTACTCTCTGTGTGTTTCAAACAAGCGCGAGCAACAATAGCATGCGTTTGGAAATATCTGACATTTCATGAGTCAAAGTGCATGACTGAAGGACGCATCCTTGTTCAAGGACTCATCACATTAACATGGTAACCATCCCACAACCTTCTGGGTGCATCGATGCCAAAAAGAGAAGAACCCGCCCGTCATTTCTTTTGATTGTCATACAATATCTGCCTCTTCATCCATATGGATCACCACACTTCCCAGTAATGTGGTTTGTCAGATCACAGCAGACGAACATCCTTAGCCTTTCATTTCCAGCTAGGGGTTGGGGGGGGGGGGGGGGCAGGGGCAATCTGCTGAGTATCGTCCACGCAGGGCCCACTTCTTCTCGCAGGCATCTGCCTTTGAGAAACGACAATGTCACCTGTCACTCACGAGTGCCATTAAACTAAATGGGAGATCTGATTAAGTGGGACTGCTAGCCCCACTTATCATGGTTGAAACCCACTGTCAACAGCATGCAGAGGCTGGCCTGAAACTCAAGATGGATGGGGAGTCTCGGGTAGAGATGTGGTCTGATTGAAATGTTTCATGGATGCACTGATTAATATCGAGGTGTCAGTGCTTTCATTAAATTGTGTAATCCGTCCTCAAGAAGAATCCATTCTCTGTTCTCTGTACAGTTTATTTCTATTCATGTGATTCTATTTGGGATAGTTGTAAAAATATCATTTTAATATTAACATGGACATTGGACATTGACCTCCGGAAAATTGGACATTTTCCGGAGGTCACAACAAAAAAAACGACTATGCAGAGACAAACAAACCTTCACTCACATTCACATCAGGGCCAGTCTCCAAATATCCTTCGCTGTATGTCAATGGGCATAAAATGTGCAAGAAAGCTCTGAAACGAGATAAATTTTAACTAATTTTAGCTAACAACAGCAATAACATGAACTGAAGAACCCTAAAGTCAACGATCAGATTTCCTCAGTAAGCTTTTGAGTGGCTCGCAGCTTTCAGGCTACTCTGTCATGAACTTTGAAATCACTCAAGTACTTTTTAATCATTCTGCTAAAATATCAACACTTCAGGCTGCGACCTGTCTGTCAGCTGATTGCCTCCAGCTCCCTCCATCACCCTCAATCAATCTGTCTTGTGGATTTCTCACACAAGAACCATTAGATTCAACCACCAGTGCAGAACATAAGTTGGATATTCAATGACAAGAGCTGCTGACCCTGTTGTCCTGGCGAACAGCTGCTGTGCACTCACATTTTACAGCAGAAGTTCCTGCACCTCGCAAGCGCATTCCTTCCTGTTTATACTGGCGTGCGCATGCCCACTGTCCGCAAGCAAAGTCACATGATACGCGTCTTCAAGTGTGATAGTATGGACATAAAACTGATGTGAAACCAAATAGCTCATGTGCGCAGAGATTTTAGTTTGAAACTAGAGCCGTAGCGGCGAGGATGTAGCAGCACGACTGCAGCCTTATATAGGCACTGACCACGGCCCCATGTCAGGCAGCTACAGCCACCACAGCCAAGCCAGGGCGAAGGGTCTGATGAGGTCCAAGGTGAGCCCAGCTGCCGCTGTGGCCGGGAGACGTGATGCAGAGGGAAGAGAGTGATGGCGACTTTAAACGAGCAGGGCGCAGGAGGTGGCGGTGGGAAAACAGGTCGACTGGAGGGATCGGGCTGAAGGGTTGGGTGGGGGGGGGGGGAGGGGGGGGGGGGGGGGGGGGGGGGGGGGGGGGGGGGGGGGGGGGGGGGGGGGGGGAATCGGGTGGTGTTTGGTCAAGGCCTGAGGAAGTATCATATGCGACACCATCATGAGAGAAGGTTATTCCAGGCTGAGGCAGCCTGCTGGACCACAGGCCTCAGGAAATGCTTACGGAAACACAAGAGCCCACAGACAAACACACGCTGCTCATATTCACACACCCTCGAAAGATGAAGGCGGCCGCCGAATCACTTTCTCAGCTGTTTGCCAGCGCACACACTCATTGATTAATCCACCCAGGCCAGCACAAACACAGCAGTTTCTAACAGCTGAGCGGTGAAATCGGAGGGCTCCACCCAAACAAAGCTGCACAGGTCACAGTGAGTTCAGCAGTCTGCTGTCCCTCGCAGAGTCTCGGCACCGCGGGACATTCGCTTAGGATCACATCAAAATAGACATTACATTCAAGTGATGCAACTAGGCAGGCAGGAAATGACAGGATAATACGAAACAGAGGTATCGAGCAGACGATGCGAACATTTGGCATATGAAAAGCCAGACTTTCTTCATGATGCATTAATGACTCCTTATGCCACGAGGATAAAAGAAAACCATTTATCCTGAATGTCAAGTCACACGTGCCTCCGTCTTCAAGCCGACAGATAAAAACAATTCTTTCTGTTCTATCTATAGATGCATGTCTCTTTCATCCGTCATCTCTCCACGTGGGTTCAGCTTGGGCTCTCATATTGCGCTTTCACTACAAAGATAACTATGCTGAGCTTAGACAAACTGCGTGTCCTCTCAGGCTGAAGTGTCCATTCAGCAGGTGGTCTGGAGATTGGCATCGGAGCGAGATGTGATCACAGATAACCCTCCCTCTCGATTCCAGCTGGAGTTGGCCCGGCGCTCGTGACTGACAGCTCGGCTCTCAATAATTCATCCGGTCCTGGGTGTCTGAAGGTCAGGAGATCATCTGCTCGGGGCCTGGGCGCTGAGGAGAGGTGGCACTGTCATCAAATATTTATTGACCCGCTGTACTCCCAGCACACGCTCAAAATACACAATCTCCTTCGCTAAACACGGCACAGATTCGCACCCAGCAGCTTGGGCGGAATGGCAGCAGCTACAGATACTGCTTGGCCGGCCGTGGGCCTCGCTGCCTGCAGAGGCGGGGTGCTCCACAGCGTGGATATGGGATCCAGTTTCAATTGTACAGCCAGATGGAGGAAAACTTTGAATGCTGCACTCCCACACTGCACTGCTGATAATAATCCAGTTCTTTTGGTGATTGTGGAGCGACAATAGCACCGAGCGAACGAGAAACTCTGGTATTGTCATTATGTTTATCATATTTCTGTCCATCGTCACCGTAAGTCATTCATTGTTTACTCGCTGCCTATTACGTGTGGAGAGATGGACTCCGGAGAAAACACCAGGGGATAAGGTCTGCAAGCCTCTGCCAGCGCTTCAGAAAAAAAAACTTGTTTGAACTAGACATCATGTTTAATGCAGCTGTGACTCAGGAAGTAGAGTCAGCCGTCCACTAACCAGAAGGTCAGTGGTTCAATCTCCTGCTAAAGCTGGGCAAGATTCTGAACGCAACTCACCCGTGATAGATCTGCCATAAGTGTATAAATGGTGTGTGATTAAAAAAGCGTTGACGTGTGTGCGTGAATGAATATGACAGTGCTTTAATGCATTCGGAGAAAAAGACGTATTAATACAAACCACTTAACATCTCAGATTCAGTTGACAACTCACTTTTCACAGGACCCAGGGGGCCCAGACAGGGAAATAATATACTCAGCTGTTCCCCCAAATGTGTACTTGGCTTACCCTGTAGCCACGCCCCTGGTCACATGGTTTACGTTCAGGTGCAATTGCAAGAGTTTGACATGATTTCTGCAAAAATAATTAATTAAAATAAATAATTAATTTTTCAGAAATGTATCAAAGTTTATGCTTTTGATCCTGATCACTGCCATTCTGTGTAATACATACAGCTCTGTAATCAGCACCTATTTCAACAAGTCATAACTGACAGAATATATAATATACAGAATATTTTCACAGATAATGAACTGTAGTGCGAGGTCTGTCCATGTGTCCATGGACATCATTATCCCATTCAGTGTTTGTTACTGACACAACACTAGCCCTCTGGAAATCTGTAACCAATCCTTTGACCCATTATACCCCACAGAGTCACATTTCTGGTTTCAATTGGGAGCAAAGTGCTGCTCATACGAAATATTTCGAGAGCAACGAGAACCTCCATATGTGGACATGTCTCCACCAGTCTCCCAGCAGCTGTGGAGACGCCAGCAGAACTGATGACCTAATGCTAGTCCTGCTTCATCACAATCACTCCTGAAGGAACACACACGCACACACACACACACACACACACACACACCCTCTCTCCGAGGCCAAGGCATTACGCTCCACTCACTCCCAGATTTCAGGCAGGTGCTGCTGTTTGTATGAGTGTTTGGCAGGACAGTCTTGGATTGCAGCATTTCGGTGCATCTGTATCAGCTTGATACGAGCGGTTACGTGCTGCGAGTGGTATGCTGCAGACCACTCACTGTTCTAGCAACAAGGTCTCTCAGTCTGAACCGAACGTCCAATCAACTGTCCGTTGTACGAACATGCAGTGTGCATGTGTACATCTGCACAGGCTCGTGTGAGCGGACGCACAGCGTGCGTGGTTGTTCACATGTTCAGCACAGAGGTGTGAAGGAAAACAGTGGGTGTTTCCTTCCAGGTTTCTGAGAACAAGCCATGCAGTAAAATAATCCAGGCCTGCGTATAAAATCTGAATCCAGCCAAGCACACTGAGGGTGTCAGGGCTTGCAGAGAATATCAACACGTATGTCGGAGTGTGACTCGAGTCAGAGTGTCGCGGCTGCACGAGCGTCTCTCAAGCAATTAACTCGCCGCCGGAGAGAACTTTCCATTGTAAATTACAGAGTTGATCATTTATTCATGAGATAAGACAGGGACTGGCTACCATGAGGCAGGTGAGTGAATACCGACCTCAGATTGAGTCTACTCATGCGTGAGCGGAGAGTAATTTTCTCCTGTATAGAGGCTGATGAGTTGTGCATGTTTGACCAGAGGCGTGCACAACGGTGTCCATTGTGGTGCCAGAGAGAGAGTGTGTGTGTGTGTGTGTGAGCAAACACTGCTCTGTGCAAACTCAGCTGCTACATTTTACTAAATACAAGATAACCTGATTGATTTATAAAACTATTAAAATTATTTTTATTTCTGAATCTACATGTCGTAAATTGGTCTGTATTTATATTATTCATTTGTTTAAATTATTATTAAAAATGTGCACATACTGAATGTTTTTACCTTTTATTTGAATATATAAAGCGGCAGCTTTTGTCGCTCACACAATTCTGACAAATTGTTGAGGCATTATCGTGTACAGGGAACAAGCTGTGACAAACGGCTGGGCATTGTGTGGGGATCTGGAAGACAGGAGCAGTTGTGTTGGAGCTCAGGGTGATGGAGCCACAGGTGTTAAACAGCTAAGCACTTTAGCTGCTCCAGGGGAAAATATGTTATTGAACCAGAAAAGGATCCTAAAACAGCCCCTCTCTGCAGGGCAACCCAAAGCCCGGGGGTCAAAGGTCAGGGGAGCAGCAATGGAAGCCATTTGTTTGGTTGTCATGGCTCAACAGGTGAGCCCTGGGTGGAGGGAGCAGGCTTCTCAAAACATCTCACCCCGGGCGA
Source organism: Pseudorhombus dupliciocellatus (assembly GCA_016785235.1). NCBI lineage: Eukaryota > Metazoa > Chordata > Actinopteri > Pleuronectiformes > Paralichthyidae > Pseudorhombus > Pseudorhombus dupliciocellatus. Next base: position 2,589,882 of record JAFBJW010009050.1, on the reverse strand, counting down.
GAGGAAGAAAAATAGCACCAGAGGCTCAGTATGAGGAATGTCCACCACACACGGTCACTCACTCACCACACACGTCACAACAACCCGTGTTTACCCTTATTCCACCCACTGTTCACACCACTGTGTTTGCTTTGTAGCTCTGCGAGCGGAGGCTGCCCCCAAAAGATGCAGGGAGAAGGAGGGAAAAAAACGGCCACCATTGGTGCACAGCTCAGCGTTTGTTTTTGTTTGAATGACATTGGGCCGTTTGTCTCTTTTTTTTTTTTTTTTCTTTTTTCCAGCGGGAGCCACCAGAGCTGCACCTGCGCTACAAGTGCCTCTGGATCGGTAGCTCCCCTCCAACTGGGTTGTTTTGAAAAGGACGGACCCTCCGGGTTTGGGCTGCAGCAGACTAATCATCACATAGAACATGTCTCTGCACACATTCCTCCTCCCATCAGCCCATTGTACGAACTGTGTGGCCAGCGAAGCATTTTCTATAGAAGCTCCACAGCTCACTTCCATTTCTCCACAATGAGGCCTGATTACTTGTTGGCCTCAAGTCGCTTAAAGCTAATTATAAACCATGTCCTACATTGATGGGCAAATCATTTCCCGTAGATGGTTACAGAGGGAAAAAGAAGAAGGCTCCTACACAATATGTTGCTGCATAAAATGCAAAGTGGGAAGCAAATTCATCACTAAAGGTAAATGAAAGACAAATTGCACACGTGGGTCATTCATCCTGACAAACGTGGTTTTACAAACCAGCTTTTCCTCTGTGGAGAAGTTCAGACTGTGTGGATCACTGTTGTTGTTGCTGCTCTTCTCTTATTTACCTCAGCTCCTCAAAAATAAATAAATCCTGGTGGACAAAGACAATTGTTTCCCCTGACATTCATCAATGATACTCTGGATAAATGTTGATGTAGTTCGATGTCTGCTCTATGTGTAATTAAACTGCATGCAGGTGTAAATACATGCTGATCAAACATTGATTCAGTTCCACTTTGGCAAAAAGATGCACTTATGACAAAACCATCTCCAGTCAAGACCCACTTCCTGTCTTGTTGACACACAATCTGAAACAAGCATGAACAAAGACCCAGGACCCAGAGTTCCATCTATCACACCAGCTCACACACCAGCTCTCCAAGCAGAACACAAACAGCGGTACCTATTTGTATGCATTTCAGGCCCAGACAACAAATCTATTCGCAGCAGTGAATGCAGAGAAAGGAAGAAGCAGAGAGAGCAGGTTGACGTGTTGCTCCACCTTTGTTGTTATTCTATTCATCTTCTCAAGCACAATCTGTTTGTAGTGATTGGTCAGGACTCAGGGAGGAACCCGAGCTCCACTGCACGGAGGACAAAATTGGAAATCTTGGGTTACTTTGTGCAATTGCCACTAAAGGGTCTGAATAATTCTTCCACCAGCTGCATGTCGAGCAGCAGACATCACACAGGCCGGTTCTCAGACAGCAGAGGGGTCTGCTAACAAGCATGAAGTTAGGGTCCGGAGCTGAACACGACAGCGCATTAGATGAATTATCAGAAGGGGCCATGACAATTTTAAAGCTGTAAAAACAAGGCGGTGCACGTGAAAACATCTGTTTGTGTGTGCGTGTGTGTGTGTGTATGCAAGAGAGAGAGAGCGAGAGGAAGAGGGAGAGAAATACAGCAATTACACACCAAGAAAAATATATGGAACATCATTATCTCAATTTTCCAGCAGTCAACAGGCTCAACAGCAAATGTGCGAGTGAACACACACACATACACACACACACACAGATGTGTGTCTGTGTCGTCCCGTCCTGATGGCCTCTGCGATAGAGATAATTATGTTTAAATGCGGCCGTTTAAAGATAAATGAGCAATAGTAAGTAATGACGGCTTATTTCCCATCTGTCTGTGCGTCGCTCGGCAGCTGAGTCTCCTGAATGAACGTCAGTGTTCTCAGACACTTCTCCGCAGCCACAATTTTTCTCACCAGTCAAAAGCGTGCAGCAGCTCAGAGGCCGGAGAGCACGCACCGAACAATTGTTCCAGAGGTCAGAGCTATAAGGAGAAAGATAGCTGGATGGATTTTCCATGTGGAGCGAACACGAACGAAAACCAGTTAACGGATGGCCTTGTTGTTCTTTGTTACCACAACAGTGGGTCTGGTTCTGAAACTGTAAACCTGACAGCGAGAGACAAGAGCGCTCAGGCCGGACTTAATGCTTTGCAGGTTGATTGGAACCAGGCCACTGACATGTAGGAGAGCGTCGTTGGGTTGATTGAAAAAGCAACTGTGAGAGGGGAAAACAAAAAAAAAAAAAAGCCGGTCCAGGGCTGAGTGAGGAGGCCCCAGAAAACATCCTCCACTTTACAGCTTCTCCCCGAGAGAGCCAGTTGGAAAATGTCCGTCTGGAGCCTCAGCCACCTGTGTCGATATGTTGCTCTGCTTTTGTTTGTCTTCGGTTCATCTCTTTTACTGTGTCTTTCCCCTGAACATGTTTCCTTCCTCCTCTTTTTGTTTTTATTCTGACATCCTTTCTTTCTCTTCCTGCTACTTTCTCATGTTGTCACGCACACACACACACATGCACACACACCAAACAAGTCCGGGGCATGCAGGTGTGAAGGTTGTGTAAGCAGCTTAACCCAGGTGCAGATCAAATGTTTCTGCTATGACAAACGCTGCGTCGCGTTTCCACATTCCAATACGTTATTACTCCTCTGTCTCGTTCTAATTGTTTGAAGAGGCAGGAACTGAGTTTGCACATTCGATACATCTGCTGTTTATGTCACATGATACGCAGACTTCACAGATTTCCTGACAAGGTTAAGCTGGCTGCAGAATGTGTTTGGGGGAAAGAAGGAAAAACACTTGCTTACTTTCCGCAGGTCAGATCAGCTCCAGTCGAATCTCGTCCACTGTTTTTGGCACAAGTTCCGCCAGATTCAAACCTTGTGCTGCAACCTGAACGAGACAGCAATGAGGGTTTTCTGTAAAATTGGGTGAAATGTGTGTTTAACTTTGGAGAACAAATCATGACACGCAGTCTGCCGGGCCTGACAGTCTGATTGATAATCTTGTAAAGAGGAATTACATTGAGGACGTAGGCTTGTCGGAGACACACTGACTCCCATGTGGCGGAGGAGAAGCCCATATAACTGTCACCAGATGCTTTTTTCATTAAACTCTGTGGAGTTATGATGACAAAGTGGCAGCGTAAAGTATGAGAGGGTAATAATTTTCAACGATTTGCCCGTTAAACAAATTTGTCTGTGTCTTAATTGACCAATTACCTGTCACATATACTGTAATTTTAATCTGGTGCTGAAGGGTTGACAACAGCGATCATGCATGGACGGTATTTCTCATTACTTGGGCCAATTAAACCAAAATTATGTGCATAGTTTGTTAGCCCCAGATCAGTGTCTGACATTTTCAGTGCGATATGGTTGCCAGGTCTCATTTCTGCTGCACAACTATGAAAGGGCCTTAGTGCTTTGATTACCCAACGGACACCAGGAGAAGGACGGACACTGGCAGCATAGCGGGGGAGTGCGTCCCCTTACCTTCTCGCATCTTCACACATTTCCTCAGCAGCTTGAAGATGCGTCGTTAATCTGTCCAATCAGGCAGGAATTTCCTGCAGTGAGAGAAAGAGAGGGGAGGGAGATGAAAGGGTCAATAATGGAGAGAGATGGGGAGGAATCATGCAGGAAGCATTGGTGCCATTACTGCGGCGGGTGTGTGCATGTCGGCAGGCACGCACAGCTCCATTCACACCTGCATATGGGTCAGTAGCACTCAGGCCAAATGTTGGCTCGCATGCCTGCATGTTGACGTATGCACATACACACACAATGCGCAGGGCGTGCAGAGAAACACAAACTGCAACACACCGAGGAATAAATCTGGTTGCACGACACAATGAAGCATCAAATGAATGTCCGTCTTGATTAATTTTAACTCCGTCAAATCCACGCACGAGAGGTATGACAGGTCCTGCTCCAACCAGTCCGGTAGGAAATCTGAGATGAGTGTGTTTTTGAAAACAAGACTGGTCTCCTCCGCTCGATGACTGCCACACTTTAGCACTCCCTGTCTCACCCACACCCTGAAGTTCGATTTCCACTGCAAATGTCCTGTTATGGTCATGTTTTAATCAGCCCCGCTGTGTTTGACTTGGAGGCTCCGCACAGGTGTCAAGAAATGGGATTTCTCTTAGGACACAACATCTGACTTCTCCCCTGCACGGAGTGAAGAATACACCCTTACCACAACAGGAATGCAGTTTTATAAGAAGTTATCACGGGAGGCCTACGTGTTTGTACTACTGTATTGGTTATAGAAGTAATAAATTCCACAATAAAGGCCTCTAGTTTCAGCCTGAGTACACAGGTGAACAGGATGTACAGCATGAGACAGAAAGGTTGTGAGAGAGGAGCATCTGCCTCGTCACACTCAAACAGCCTGAGGTGCAAATGCTAAATAAGCATAACAAATTCAGGAATGGGGAACATCAGCCAGGCTTGACACGAAGCGACAGGACCTCAGTGGCAAAAAAAAAAAAAACGAATCACCACGCCATGTCTGCAGTGCAAGAGGTTAAACTGATCTTTACGAGTTAAGTCGGGATGGAAAAGATCCAGGCGAGCGTGAATGACAACTCAGTGCCGCCAGAAGCTGTAATGAGCTAATGGGGAGTAAATGCAACCCGTTGAATGGCTTCAGCGATGACTTAAAGTCATGCTCACAGTGAGGGGCTCAGATGTCAAAATCTCATGATGAACTTGAATTTGATGCCTCGCCCCCCTCCACAAATCACAAATCCAGACATCTGCTGCAAATTCAAAGTTACTGCACATATTGAGCAACACACCACCACTGAGAAACGTTTGATTCCTGGGTGTTCTGTGGCTATTTTTTGCCGCATGCAGTCTGGCATGTGGAAGACATTATTAAGAGTGAGTGTGATGCTAAATTATCACATTTGATGTTGTGGCAAATTTGATTTTTATAAAGCCTTTGAAATGTCTCAAGCTACAGAAGAATTGAAGAATCTGATTCTCAACTTTAACAACATGTTCTTTAATGCACATGTTAATAAAAAGAGGTATGTGCATTCATATGTATTTTGGCTCTACATGTGAAGCTCTCAGTGAGTCCAGCATTCCTCCAGCTCTGAAGAATAGAGCAGAGGTTCTTGCTGAAATGTTAAGAGCGCCGATCGAGAACTTTTCCAGCTGGATGCACGGACCTGACAGTTTCTGGCTCTGCCTCCACTCCACTGTATCTGCAGCGTGTTCTCCTTTACAGGGAGAGAAAACATTAGCTGAGGGAAATCTCACTTTACCTTTTTACTCACTCCCTGGGCCTCCTATAGACGCCTGCCATAGCGGTGGACTCAGACATTGTTTTCGGGGAGAGGTTGCGGCATCAGAGCTCAGATGCGTGGCAGGATGTCTGCTGTGCTGCGGAGGACTTGGACACGCACCAGGAGCAGAGAACATCTGCTGGGCGGTTTAAACGGCAACCGTGAGCCTGGCCAAAAACTCAGGGAACATTATTGTCTACATGTTTTCCAATAAACAGAACAGATGCAGCTCAGTGTAATATTTTTTAAATACACTGTAAATCGGGCGGTATCTCACGTGCACCACCGTTCAATACCTGTGAGAGCCGGTCTATAAAAGGGTAATTAAAATTTATCCTCCAACTCCTTACTTAGCTTTCAAGACTCTGAATAACCAGTTTGCAAATTAATAAAAACAACCCCAGGATACTCACTGGATACATTTTAATTAAAAAAAAAAAAAAAAAAAAAACTTTTTCCAAACATTTAAATATACAGTTGTCAAGAAATTAACAAGCTCCTAATTACACAGGCTGAGTTACAGCACAGCGCCTGGGTAAACGGCTGAGGGATTTAACGCCCTTAACTGGGCTCCTAACAAAGCCCGAGCCAAGAATGGGGATAACTTTGTAACTGTGGTTGCTACGTTAAATAGCTCGTGGAATCCTGAATGTATCAGTTTGTTAAATTAGACTTTCAAAGGAGATGCAGAAATTCACGCACCCCCTCTGCAATCTCTTTAACTACCTTTAAACACGTCCTGCGTTCCCCCTCAGCCCGATGGAGCAGGAAGGCACACACACATGCACACAGCCCTGAGCGCTGCTCTGTGGGTCTTAAGTGTGCATAACATGGCACCCATTATCCTATTAGCAGCAGCAGCGCCCTGGGGCAGGCACAGGGGAAGAGTGAAGAAAGGAGCGAGGAAACTGGCACTAAAAAAGAAAGGAGGTACGGTCAACGGAAGGTGATGAAGCAGCAGCCTGGCCGAAAAAGAAGCAGGGAGGGAGAGGCCGATATTGATGAGGGAGGTAGGGACGAAGGAATGAGAAGCGCTCTGGGGAGGAAAACAAGCCGACATGAGCTCAGCAGCTGTGGCTGCAGCAACGCAACAGAAAAAGCAGAAATGTGGAAACTGTAGCGACAAATGAATATGGAAGAGAGGAGAAATCAGACTTTAAACACTGAGCTCTGGGACTGTCCGTATGAGAACGCACCAGGGGTTTGGACTCTATCACTCATGCATTTGGAGGCTCTTTAAAATACTTATTTTCTCTTTGAGCTTCAGCAGCGGCTCTGCCAAATGCGTTTTGGCCAGGATCCACAGATCCCCAGCTCCAAAGTCAATCTTCCCTTTGAACTGCCCGAATAATGGACTTATCCAACCGCTTCATTATAGCATGCTAATTTCCTTTATGATTGATTAAACTAAACTGCTCTTCTTCTCTGTCACAGGCCAACCACAAGAGCTCCGTGCACTGCAGGGGCATAATGATGGACTTATGCAAACTCTGTACCCTCTCTACTCCCAATTAACCCCCCCCCACACACACACACGTAGCCCTCCTTGCTTTTTCTTCCTTCCTTCCCTCCCTGACTTCCATTCCTCACTCTCTTTCCCAGTATTGAGCCACCCTGTCCGGGCTCCTTTCACAAGGTCTCTATTGAATCCAGGGAAAAAGGCTCAGCGGCAGCAGCTGGCCACTCTTTTCACCAGGGCAGGTATAGAGGGGCTGGGAGTTCTCTGCATGAGCGAGCCCCACTCCTCCAGCTCCATTCAGCTCCCCTGTTTTGCCTCCGCTATTCACCAGGGCCCTACTTTGTCAGGAAAGAGGGAGTGCGGAGAAAAAGGAGGGATAACCCTTTTCTCTCTTTGTACTCTGCATAGCCACACAGGCCTTCCCAAAGCCTCCGCTAATGAGCTGGCCTCCTCGGTGTTGTGAGTGGAGAGCCAAGCAGGTTTGTGTAAAGAGAAAAGGTTTGATTGATATGGGTTCATTCTCCTCACCGATGGAATGTCAGTCTTCTGTTCATTAGCCAGCTTGGTGGTTTTGCTCTTTAAGGGCCTCTGTGTACACCTGCCTAAGAGTATTCAGAGGGAGAACTTGGCAATTACATGTTTTTCTAAAATGTACACGTACTGCGGTTTTTATGGAATCACTGCAATGTGTGTATCAGTCTCTCTCGGCATCAGTTAACATACCATCTAATTGCCATTTCTCCACAGCTAATGATACACTCAAGATAATGCAATGATGCTGAATGAATTGCTCTAAACATACACAGCGCACCAAGGGAGAGGCCATATGGTCAGCCGTGCAGTAAATGGGTCTCCAGTTACTTCAAATAAATTGAATTTTCCACCTCTGGCCTGTTGTGCCACTGAATGTGCTTGAAGGCCTAATTGAATTTAGACTGGCGGACCATACTGATTTAGCCAGCTAATTAGACCACTGAGTAGATTTCTACACGCTGAGACTATATGTACCCAACAAAACGTGACAGATCAAAGGGAGACCAGCCAGTTTTATAAGTAAAAGTAAGTAAAGGAAACGTTTGTCCCTACAATGGAGTAATTCAAGGGAAAGAAATACTTAATAATTTCAAGATTAATTGTAGAAAATGTTTTGTAATTTTACATTATTATGTTTTCTGTAATTTTAAGGCATTTGTTATTTTATAGGGGGATTACTAGAAGGATTTGATTTAACATGAGGAAAATGTATTTTGTTTCACTATTATTTCACTATTAATTAATTAAAATCTATTAAAATTAATCAGTTCTTAAGAAAGAACACAGGCTAAGAGGAAGTTGTCTCTTTTCAGGAATGTCTGGTCCTGGTCGGCTGCAGGGCTGTTGATGTTCTCAGTGTTGTTCATAGTTTCTTAAGGAACAATCAGATTGGTAATCAATGTGTTGGATCCAGAAATAGGGGAACGAATGCTCCTCGCTGCTTATTCCATAAAAACATTGTTTTTCCTCATACAACTTAGTATATTAACTTTAATCTTCTGATATTATTACTTTTATGGAAGATTCTCGGCCATCCAGGTCATGGTATCTTTAGAACATGAATCTTTCAGAAACACAAGCCAGTTCACTCCTGAAGTAATAATATATTATTTTACCTTATTCAATTTCAACGTTATCGTCACAACACTGCAACTCCTCATCCTCGTTTATATTCCAAAATCTTGAAATCTCAAGAATGTATTTTTCTTCAACAAAGGCCCTCATACTGTTATTTCAAATAAAGGTTGTTGTAATGAAATATGCAGAGAGGGCCCAGAGCACCTCAATTTGTTACAGTTTATTCCATGAAGTAACAAAAGCTAAATGTTTAAAGCCCCCTCTGTAGGGAACTAGAGAGAGAAGAACACAAAAGAGAGAATGGGATCTCTTCTTGGTGTGAATGCACTCACAGTAAAAACACAAAAACAAAGGGTGCTGGCAGACATGAAGCTGTTTGGCTGCCGCAGCCGCGCAACACAGAAGTCACCTTTCAAAAAGTGAAACGAGCACATTCCTCTCCTTGCCCCGAACAAAAACTGTTCCAGGCCATTGCTTCTTTTATGAAATATTCAACTGACAAGGCCTATTAAAACAACCATAGCCAAATACACAAGAGAGTTGCCCTTCCCACACCGCCTGTCAAAAGAAGCAGTAAACCAACAAGGCACGGCTTTGATTTTTGTCTTCGCAGGGTGAGGATGTGAGCGATGTAGACACAAGTAAACACCTGCTGAAAGGACGTGGAAACAAACTGCCATTTTGCCCCCACATTCAACAATGCATACCTTCATCGTGGCTGACACTCGCAGCTTCAAGTGTAAGCAAAACAGACTGGGCGAGCACCTCAGGGCCATGCCCACCTCATGATGGAACAGGTTGGGGAGCTGGTATGGTTTGTCTCTCAACGCTCGCTGTTGGGACGCCAAGCTGCGAGCCTTGCCCTACTGACAGGAACTTGGCACGGCGCAGGCTGATTCACTCTGCTCATTTGACAAACAGTGATGAGAAATGTAAATGTTAGCACACATTTCAATATAGATAAAGAAAATATTGCAGGGAGAAGAGTAGCCAGAGCCGCGGTGTTTAGACACCTGCACATCATGTGGTTGAGCTGAGGACTAACAGCCACACCACAGTTGAGTCTCCTTTATTTAGACAAGCTTCAGTCAACAGTTGTTTAGTTCATGACCTGGTTGAAACACAAGTCCTCCATTTACACGTGTTTGTCACAGTAACAATTTGATCATTGGACCAATTCTTGGGGGAAAACATGGGATCCGAGTTTGAAAGAACTGAAGAATGTTTGGAAAGCATAGAAGAAGAAGCCGATCAGAAGCAGTTTGCAGGACTGCGTGCTATCAACAACAAGGACGTACAGCTGGTAGAGGAATTACCCATATACCCTGATGCGCATCTACACTAAAGGACAGTTTTTCAGTGTTGGCTGCTCTTGTTGAATCTGGTAATTTATGATCACCATTGACTTATGGAAGACAACCAAACATCTCCATGAGATTTATGACTGTTACATGAGCTCTGTCAGGTCTCAGTGACCTTAAAAAGCACAGGGACCCTTTTCACCTATTAAAAAAAACACTTTGCTGTTGTAGAAGAGCAAGCCATGTTATTATTACATGGTATTTGCATTTATACTCTGACACCGTAGCCATTTTTAAATGTGAACTTTGCAGTTCACGTATGGGGCCACAGTGAGAAAACCTTTGGGGGAGGCAGGAGGCGGAATACAAAGTATAAATTCTGCTTTTTGTTTTCAGCAAATCAACGCTGAATCACCCTTATCACCGAAAGTATTTTATTGTCTAAACAAATGAGGATTTTTGCAATTTTATTAAACATTTCCATGGCAACAGCAACCTCCAACAATCACAGATGGCGCCATTACACCTGAGGATTGTGAGCAGTACTTCTTCGACTAACCGCCTTTAAAAACTTTTACAGTTGACATTATGAACTTGTGACTTCTACAGGAGCATATACCATTGTTTCACAATCTCTTAGCCTGTGTTAAGTTTACCTTGGATGGCTCTGTAGGTGTGGAAACAGGAGCAGTTTGGGATAAATGTCAAAAACATCTGACTTTTGTGCTCCCTCATACAGCCCCTATGACGAGGCCCCGTTGAGTGACCTATATATGTAGTTGAAGCTATTGGTAAAGAACCGCTAATCAAGTAATCAGGGACTTTTGTGTTGCAGCCAAACAGGAGAGGCAAAACAGAGCCTTTAGTTCAGAGTGTGTTCCAACACATATGGTCTGTTGCGTATGAATCTCATCACTCTGTGTTCTGTCCTTTTACATTTTTTCCTCTCCCTACATCTGCCTTGCTTCTCTCTTCGCCCTCTTCCCTCACGTTCTCCCCCTTGTCGGCCACGCATCACGCCACTTAGCAGTCAGCCTGCTCTCGACAAGAAATGACCAAACTCTTTCTGCTTCCCATTAGCCAGGCATCTCCGCGCTCCCTGCAACACCCGTTAGCCACGCAGCGAGAGCATGATGAGTTGGCCCGGTTTCACGCCTCTCTGTTTTATAGTTGATGAATAGCTGCAGCAGATGGTTTGTTATCTTTGAAGATTCCAGCAAGACGAGTGTGATGAATCGTTCCAGGCCTTACACAGTGATCCCCCGTCTCACCAGCACCTCCACCTCACCCCTCCGACATCAGAAAAAGTGAAATGCGAACAATATGTAGTTGACTCATCAGATGCACTTAATAAAGCTATTACCACTTTCCTTTCTCTTATACCAGCCTCAAAATCTTTAGTCGCCTCTGACACCTTCATTCTAATCCAGCTGTGTAAACACTAATAGGGTCAGTGTGGAAAATAAACGCAGCAAAAAGAGACAAGGGCTCATCTGGTGCAGCCATTATCTTCTTTATAGTCCACGCTTATGACATGCACTCTTCTCATCAGTCACAACTTCACACAGCAGCACATGAGAGAATAAGCGGGGCAGTTATGGTAGCAGAAGCTGCTAATGCTTTCCTTACAGTGTGAATTCTTTGCTGGGCCCTCTGTTTCTCAGATCATGCAGTAAATCAATCAATACCCAGAGAGAAATATCCCCTCTGGCTGGTGCCATGCGAACGTCTGAGCCCAGGGAAAGAAGCTCACTGGTTTGCACAAGGGGCGCACATCATGGAAGAAAGGAGATTTTAAATTCATCATGGAGATATTGGTGAATCTTAATCTGGCTGGATTTTAAAATGCAAGCAGTCACAATAACACACAAACATTTCTCGCCAAGGACCCTCCACCTCGAGCTTAGCACAGTGGTCAACATTTTAACCTGGCATTCGCCTGCCGTATTAGTAGAGTTATTTGTGTGCCAAGTCATCCTGAGCGGGACGTCCAGCAAGTAAATCACATTAAAAGACGTGTCAACAGTCCCCTCGAAATAGACCCCCCCAAAATACCTGGTCCACATGTCCCAACTGTTGAAGGAATGGAATCAAAATGCAGGGTGGAGCATGCTTGGGATGGCTGCAATCTTAGGCATCCTCACACTTGGGATGGAAATGTGCACAGAACGCCTGAAATAAAGAAAAGAAGCTTTAATTCAGTGTGATCATCAAAACAATAATGTATTTAAACTACACAAGCAAAATCAAAAAAGTCTGTAAGAAGAATAGAAATTTAGAATGGTAGTAGAATTGTGTAAGTTATATACGTTCCTATACTTTTCAAGCATACTCTTGTCGTCACATTTCGGAGTCTAAGATTACATTTTTAATCGTGGGATCCATTAATCATGTATTTTTTCCAAAGGCGTTTTAACGAGCTCCAACTCTCAACTATTAGGACGAGCCATAGAACTTGGTCGTCGTTTTTTTTTTCCATCACCAGTGAAGTCATGTTTTAACAGAGTCGCATTTCTCAGATATTCTTCTTCCTTTGCCACGAAGAGTCGGAGGCCTCACCTGTAGGCGACTGTGCTCACTCACACATGCATGATGCAATGTGAGACCTTACTGAACCAGGAACAGGGAACTGTGCCACTGAAGTGCCTGCAGTGCTACAGGTGTGAATATCTGTGTCTTCACCTACTGTGATTAATTGCTAGGAAATGTGGGGACCTCTCCCTGTGTGCAGTGATCACAATAGCTCTGACAAAGATCAACACGATCTGTCATCGGGAGGAAAAAGAAAAGGTATGGTGAAAGAAAAGTGTCCACGTGGCCCTGAGGCCCGACGAGACCGCTGTGTTACTGTACGTGGGCATTTCCTGAGATAACGCCTGAGCATGACTTCCGTATCTGGGACGACTTTTGTGAAGACAGGCAGATGCATAAACACACATGTACATGGGTGCGCCTGAACAGACAAGTATACACACCTTGTTAGCACACAATCAGAACTCACAACATGTTCGAACACTCCAGTGGTGGAGGAGGTGCTCAATTCCTTACATAGAATTACCGATTTTAAATGGGACAAATAAAGTAATGAATAACATTTGCAGTTAAGTTTTCACTGATTAAATTAAAATGATACAAAGTATCCAAAATAAAAAAAGTAGTGTGCATTTATAATGAGCCTAGACAGCAGTTTTATTAGTATGCATACATTTTATTACTCATGTAATAACTTGGAAGCAAAAGTTTACTTGTTTGAATTATCAGATGAATCATTGTTTATTAGTTACAGATTTAACTATGTGGCAGCAGATAGCTGACGTGAGCCTCACCTCTCCCAGCCACCGTGTGAGTGATGATTACGCATGAATGCATCAGTAGTTATAATCCCTTAATATATATTATTGTGAAATGGGCCATTTGACATCATGATTACTTTTGCTTTTGTTACTTTTAATAATCTCTCATAATAATCATAGTGATGGAAAATGATAGTAATAAAATATTTAATTTATTGAGCATATTGTTGTGACTCGTTTCTCATAAGTATGATGTGTTAAAAAACAGACAAAGCAAATACCTATACATACTGGACCTACTATTCATCTTCATCTTCTCTTGACTCTTTTCCTACTGGATAGATACACACACAAAGCTATCTGTCTATCCATCTTTCTATCTACCTGCCTGTCTGTCTAATGTGAAAACCATGTGGTGTGGGTCTTAACAGATGTGTGGAGTGACATAAAACAAAGTGTGATACATGACTAACTGATGGCAGCATTATTACAGTGTCAGGACTCGGCCATAAACAACCCCTGGTCTGATCTCTTGTGTCACATCTGGAGACAGACGCCACTCTCGCTCTCACTCTCTGATTTGTTTCTTTATCCACATTCGATCACAAACACTTTACACGGAACTGCTGCGGCGGCACACACCAATTATGTTCTCAGGGCTTGTTATAATGCGATTACAGCGCGTGCTCCGGGTGCCGGGCTCTTTAAGGAGCAGTGAGAGTGAGGGGGGGGGGGGTGCAGGTGGGGGTGCGGTTTCACACCCCGGGGTGGGAAACGGGGGCGGGGACACTAACCTGTGAGTGACAGCCGCTCAAAGGACTCCCAGACTCCGCGAGGCGCCGACGGCCCGCGACGACCAATGGGAGCGCAGCATCCCCCGCCCGTCAAACCCCACTGGCCAATCCCTGCGAGGCTGGAGGGAGGGCTCACTGGCATCGCTGTTGTGCATCCAACGTGGGACTCCGGAGGAGCGAGGAGCAGGAGAAAGGAAAAGTAACCGTAGACAGGGAGAAACTCATGGTGGAGGTGCGCGGAGAGAAGGAGGAGGACTGTGGTCTACTATCACTCGGATCGTCTGGATTTGGCGGCCGCCCGTTGCACCTGATCAGCTGCTGGTTGACTCCGGCTCTTGCCCCAAACTTGGATTTACTGCGGCGGAGCAGCGCAGCGCAGATTGGGGCTGGAGGCAGCGCTTGGCTTCTGAGACCCGGGGGTTTTCGGCACCCCGGTTCCCCGGGGACTTCACCTATCCACCACAACCCCAGCTCCATGGTGGACACCGGGACACGCCACTGTCTGTGACAGCTTTCAGCGAAGTTTGTTCCAGCCGTCCTGCCGCTGCTCCGCGAACCCACAGTCCGGAGCTGCCCGGTGTCCTTTACCGCTGGTGCACGTCTTCAAACATGTCACCCGAACCTGCGGAGACACGAGACTTTTAACCTCCGCGTGAACAAACTCCTCCAAGTTCCGTTGAAGTCATTAGAAGCGACAGAAAAGTTGGTTGCTGTGAACCACCTCAGACTTTTTTTGTCCGCTCGCGTCGGGAGCGGAGGAGAAAGTTGGACTGGAAACTTGTGTCCTGAACTGACTGGGATGGAACGGGTTCTGTTTACTGGGTTATGTCGTGTTTCAGCCCGCAGAAGCTGGAGGAGATCACCCGCTGAGCTGTAAAAGTTCGGTCCCAACCAAGCTACACTAATATCCCGGTTCTTGGGGTTGCGAGGAGAGAGCTCGGCGGCCGCGCTATTAAAGCTGGATACAAAATGGCGGCTTCCCCGGGACGATTTGGATGTGTTTGTGCGTCTGTTTTTTATTTAATCGTGACGGTCGGACTGTTCGGTTCTTACGGACTGGGCTCAGACCTGCCCTGTGCCCAGAGCTGTACCTGCAGCGGGGATTCGGTGGACTGCAGCGGCCTGGAGCTGACGGAGACGCCCGTGGACCTTCCTGCTCGGACCGTCTCCTTGTAAGTAAAGCGCTCAGTGGCCCCGCAACTATTTATTGACCAGCCCCATAACGGGGGTCCCACCACCACCACCGCTGCTGCTGGTCGAGAACCGAGACCAGTGCACGATAGCATAGAGACTCTGAGAAACTTTCTCATTTACAATAACACAACTAATTAGTTATTATCAAATGGGCCCAAGCCCCTCTCTCGCTCTCCAGGAATCTGGTCTGTGGTAATGTGGTCATGCAGAATTGTTGGTCCTCTGCAGCAGGGAGAGGAAGAACACCGGCCGCACAAGTTCTGTCTATTCCACACAGAGGTCCCTGCACCCCACTCTGGGAACCAGTGTAACAGCACAACCATCAGTATTAGCCTTTGGTGACAGTGAGTCATGTTTAATAACTTGCAACAAGGATGTGCTTAAACCTTTTATATCAAGGGTCATGTTGCACATTGCTTTACATCAAATGCCTTGCTCAAGAGCATAGAACCTTTGAGTAGTACTGCATGTCTACATTCTTTGTCAGCCTGTAACTTCCTGACAAATTGGCTTGTGTTCATCTAATCCCCAGTATAAGAGACATCAATTTTAACTTTCATACATAAGTAATTACAAGAAAGTACTACTAAGTACTAGAATTCTACCTAAATGCTAGAGACTGTTCCTCATCATCGTCTTGTGCACTCAGTGAATTTTGATATCTTTCATGGTTTCTGACACATGGATGCCAGACGTGTGTATTCTAATATAGCTATCTAAAAATGAATTCATGCTTGCCGTGTCAGACCGAACCAACTGTCCTCTCAAGGTGCGTAAACAAATAGGCCCAATCATGTCATAACAAATAAACGTCTGCTTTCTTCAGTCAGATTTATGAGGGGTATTATCCTAATTCTTGTTTCAGTGTTTCTAGCCATAGTTCACAAATCCCATGTCTTATAAATGAAGCCATGGTCCACCAGGGTCAGACTGGCAACAGTTGAAATGTTGTCTGCAGACTCATTTAGGAAATTAGGCAATTTGAGGCATTTTTATGGAACGTCCTCTGGTGCTTAGGGAACTTAGCACTTATCAACAATTTATTTACAGACAACACTACCCTCTGTCCTCCTGCTCTCACCACACTGTATTGCAAACACTAGGACCAGTGGCAGTTGTGAATCCTCGCTGACATTTCAGGCATCTGTTTGTGTGTCTTTTTGGGAACATTTTGCAAAGACCAAAGAGTCCTCTGGCTCACAAGTTACAGCATTAGGCCGTTTCTCTTCTCCTGGGAAGCGAGGAATGCAACTTTTTTAAAAAAAGTTCTCAAAACACATGAATAACAGCACTTGTGTCCAGGTAGCGTTATTACCTCGGAGCCAAGTTCAAGTTCAGATGCTGTTTATCACGCACATACACAGACACACTGCTCTTCCTGTCCTCATGGAGAGAGGACAACTATTGTTGGACGGCTGTCCCGGCTGAAACAGCTGCTCTAAACCTTCTGGTTTGCGAGTCCAGTCTCACTCCATGCCGACTCCTTTTTATCTCGGCCAAACCTTATCGGCCGACATTTAAGGACCCGCAATCTTGTTGTTCTCAAAGGGAATGGCTTTATGGCTTTAAATTATCTGTTAAAACACCTAGGCTGCATATTTCCACACTACTTGCGATAGTCGCATTGTGTTGGCAAGTAATTCAAAGGGAACCTGTTTCCATTCCTCCGAGGTCTGTAAACGAGCTAGATCAGTAGATGATTACCGTAAACCCAAAGAGACAAGTATGGACAATTTCCCTTGTGGCCTAATGCGGTCCTATTATAGGGCTGATCACGCCAAGTCCCGTCCATTTGAGTGGATGGAATAACTTTGTGTTGTGGATTTAAAGTTATTTTAGTTTGTGAGTTCTGCCAGTGCACTAAAGTATATGTGAGCTGATTGTGGGAGTGATCCTATAGCAGATATCATACAAAGGATAATAGGACAATGCAACAGTAATAACTGTATTCTTCCAGTGTAACACGGTGCCTTGGTTTGAAAAAAAAAAAAGTGTTTATCCTTCTCTACCTCCAGGCATCTGAGCCAAGTGAAATCAGCATGGAGTCAACTGTCTCTGTTATATTTACCCCAGGGAGGGAGCAGCAGCAGCAGTAGAAGCAGCAGCAGTGGTAGGGACAAGGGAGGGGAGCGTCGGTCAGCTTTCTGTTCTACATAATGCAGATGTAATACCTGGAGGAGAATCTCAATAACGTGAAACACCTGTAGGTTCTGGCAGTTCAGTAAAAGGCTAAAACATGTGTTATTGCAGTTGTTAATTAGTACGAATCCCGCCTATTAGTTCTACGTATACTTGGGGCCTCGTACAACCACTTGCAGACTTTTAAAGAACTCTATGTTCAGTTCTGCTCTCTCAGAATATAAGATTACTCAAGCAGAGAGGATGAATCAGCTTCAGAACGGAAAGATATTTCCCATATTTTTTGTGGGCGAAGAATGACTACACTGTCAGGCCGCTGTTGCAGTTATATTCTTATTCTTAGGCTCTTAAATGAGGATTACAGTAATGAACACTGCAGTGGAGCCTCAGGACTCAATAGGCATTAATACACCAGTTCGCAGAGAGGAATATTTCTTATGTGTGTCTCCCCCAGACTGCAGGGAAGTTGCAGAATTATTTGGGATTTCAGACGATAGCAAATAAAACATGCGTTAGCATTTCTGATGTTGTTGGTATTTGTTTAAGGAGTTATTCTTAAACCCTGAATGCATGTTTGTCCCAAGAAGATGAATGGCTAGGGGCTACATTGTGATAGTTTATCCATCACAAGCTGTCCTGTGGCTTTAGGTGAAGGAAGAAAGCCTAATGCTTCCCACTTGTCAAAATAATCTGCCTTCAGTACCCTGATTTTATTGGTCCCCTGTGAGAGCGTGGCCTTGATGAGGATCGGGGAAACAATCATGTTGGCACATCCTGGCTGTGCAGACAGAGTTAAAAAGGGTAGAAGACGAAAAGTAGTTTGAAACATCCTTGAACAGAGCACATTAACCACTTGTTGGAATGCTAATTCCACTGATAATTACTGAAATAACTTTGACCATATACTTTTGTATTCACCAGCATGGGCCAAACACTTGAGTTTAAAGGGCTAATAATCCAGCTTCTTTAAAGCCTCTGCAGTCATGGATTTCTTTTTGGGACACATCCTGTGCTGTCTTGCATCAGAGCATGCAACATTTAATAAGCTGACCACCAGCGTCAGATGTTTTCCCATGTTTCTGATTGATGAATAGGCTAATAACATTCAAAGCAAGTTTGCTCTCACGCAGTCACATATAGCCTTTCAGGAGTGGTGCCTTATCTTATTTGTGACCACGCTAATGTGCATAAAAAGCATTTTTGCCCACAGTGCCACTGGCGTAATGGGATTTTGCAATTAAATAAAAGCATGAGCATTGCTGATTTTGCCTGCAATCTCTGTGGTTGGCTAGAGATAACGCAGATACACGTTTCCTGTTAGCTTAAGAGTCTTTCCTATGTGAGGGTGTAAAATCTTTTTTACTGTTACAGTAAAGCCACAGTTTCTTATGAGGTTTGTCTTTTATTATCATTTGTCAATGTTGTGTCCTTCACTAGAATGATAACTGACTTGCGGGCACTCTGGTGAAAGGCAAGAGGAAGCCTGATCTTGATTGATCACCCTCATAACCTAGCATTTCCCAAGCGGTTTCCAAGGCTCTTCCAGTGTACTGACCATAATGCATGATGTACACCAAAACCTTCTGCTGCGACTCAACCCCAAGCCATAGCCTTAAACCTCACAGTACAGCCTTATTGGTAAACACCACCCCCAACAGTTGGTTTTGGCTTCTACCCACAGGAAATGGGTTTGTGTTGGTGGTTTCCGGACAGCGGCTGGCTGCTCAGCTGACTGGCTGCCGACTGGTTTATAGACGGTGGAGATGCACATCACCTGGCCTGAAGGAAAAGTTGAGGGAAAGGGGGGGGGCTTTTTCCGCTCACTGAATGGAAGTGTTTTGTCAATGTCACGGTCTGCTGCTGCTGCCTCTGTGTCTTCAGACTGGTTGCGCTAGTTTGCGAAAGTCACTGATCAGAAACCTCAACAACTGTCATGTGTTTTGACACAGTAAAGAAACCCAGAAGAAATGAAACATTACACAGTTTGTCACGATGAACATTAGTTTTAGGTACTTAACCTAATTTTACTTGTTGATAATGAGCATGTAGACTTTGAGGGCCTGGGTTTCTTTCACCACCATTTCTGCTATTTATAAGTTGGAACAAGCAGGACTGATGAATGCATAAAGAATAATCTTCATAAATACTTCCTCTATCGTCATTTCAGCAGAGCAGCAGCAGCAGCAGCAGCAGCAGCAGCACTGAGTAGGGCTGTGCCCCTTGTGGTTTTGAGGGCATTTCTCACTACGCAGCCTTGTAATTTTGTGGTATTGCAAGTGATTTTACTAACTTTGTTTATTGTCATAGTTTCCCCGGCCTCATGACTTGCACGTTCTCTCACAGATGTTTTAAAAGTCAGAACTCAAGTGTTTGAGTGGGCTTTGGGTGATCGTGTCACTGCCACAGTTTTTTTATTATAAGCTGCTCTTCATTGTTTTATCCCATATCAGACTGTTTTGTTGCGTACAGTGATTTACCCACATGGAGATTCTCAAGCATCAGTTTTTCTTCATTGTATATGAACAGCTGAATGACTCATGCAAAACACAAGTTATGGACAAATTACAAAGGAAACACTAAGATTTAGCTACTGCTCTTATAACAACAGATACAGTCTGACATTAACATGAAGATATGGAATGAGCTCATGGCCTCACACAGGCTTTAATGACAATCAAACAGCTGCTGCCACAAGTCATCCTGCAGGAATCCAGTCACTGAAATGGATGGGCCCATTTGTGAAGACTCTACAGTGTGCCAAGGTTCTTTTTTTTCCACCTTTCCTTCTCCCCTGAAGTCGGTGTCTACAAAGTGGGCTTGATCAATGAATCATCTGTGAATTCTCTACATCTGGTAAGAGTTTGGAGATCTGGAGAAGAGGTTAGAAAAAAAGCGTGACTTAGACGGCTAGTGAGAGGCACTGAGCAAGTGAGACAGCTTCACAAGCCCAGAAAACAGGCCAGTCCTTCGAGAAGTGAGTGAAGCTGTGAGGCCTGAATCGGGCCAACTTCTTTCTCTTGAAGCCCTACCCCCCAAAATATGTCTTTGTACTTTCATTCGGCAGAAAGGAGCATCTCACTGTCTAGACAGCCACACATTTGCATGCAATTAGATTGTAAAGATAGCATGGTCCACTATTTGGACACTTCTTTCTCCACTGTCTGGAGTGTAATTATTACTCTGCTAGTATAATAAACAATAAGTAGGGGGAAAAATGTTGAACAATCTGTCTTTCTTTCTTCACTTTGAAGTTGTGTGCATAAGGTCAACTGTCTGCATAGTCTAAACCAGCCCCACTATAGAGACATATCGTGTTTATGTTATTTTTTCAGATTAATTGAGGGCGCTCATTTCCTTTTTCTCTTAATGACTAGTCTGGCGCTGTTCATTGCAAATTACAGTGTTATCCAGAGTCCAGTGTTTAATGCATGGGCATTATCTTGTGAGAGGGCAGTGTGCACAGACCCTAAAAGACAAACAGTGTGGACAACATGAACGGATTTGCGGCTTTCATCTGGAGTGTCCAGGCTGGCATTGCACGTCCGGGCCATCGGTTCACACAGGGCCCGGGGGCGAGTGCAGACCCTTCTCCCAACCTTGTCCCTGTTTGTTTTGAGTGCTCCACTTCCATCTCCTGCCTCAGACCCAAAACCAGCCAAGCAGAAGGGAGAGTTGCAGTGCACATGGCCCCAAGATGTGGCTCCCCTTCCTGCCTTGGAAAACTTCAGTAACTGAGTCATGCTCCTACACTGATTTCAAGGGCTCGAGCAGCTCCTTTGTTGTGTTGTTGGGTGAGGGGGGGGGTCTAATACAAATGTTAAAATACGCTGACCCCCGTCAGCTCTACATATCTTTGATCTTTACACTTTTGTTCTTCTCACCCCCGAATCTGTGCACCTACTGAGCTTCTTCTCTGACTTTTAAAGAATCGCATTTAAAATGGCACGTCTTGTTCCTTTCCCCTGGCAGTTTCCTTCGTCTGTTTGGCTGGTGTATGAAAATGGTGGGCTGAAGCCTTGTGTACACTCTCACTGCAGTTGCCTGGCTATAAACCGGTCTTTAATGACAGGAAGAGTAGTGTGCGTGTGTGTGTGTGTGTGTTCCTCTCTGACACAGGTTATTATTTGACCAGTTTTACGATGCTCTGAAATCGACCACATTAAAGGGCCTTTGTCTCCCAGCTGGGCTGCAGAAGGCTCATCACTGACATCACTTCACACTTCTAGTGAGCAAAGTTCACACTGCATTTATCTACATTAGAAACAGGGAAAGATGATGATGTATCTCCTTGTGTATAAGTTCCCTCTCTGCCCTGCATCTCCTCTCTCCCACACACAGACTTAATGCTGACTTACAAGCATAGTGTCATATGCAATGACATCACCCCTGCACTCCCAGCTTGCCGCTACTCCCACAGCACCAATATGACAACTTTTTCGTAAAGCTGTTTAATGAGATTTATATGTCAAACCAGCTGCATGTTCCTGCAGCCACCCTGCCCTGTTTTCCTTGCTAAAGCCGTTTAGATTAGTCAGGTGGGCCTCCTTTGACTCTATCACATTGTGTTTTGAAGATTTATCTTCAAAGATTGAAGCCAATGTTTCCTTCCAGTAGTTGGCAGTCCAGCAATTAATTTTGATTCAGCCTATAAAAGCAATGATGATGGATGCCATCCTTGAGAGAAAACCAAAGAACCTCTTATCAGAAAGGTTGTAACAAGCAAACAGCATTAGATTAAACGACTTAGCCAATCAGTTGTCATCAATAAAGATTTATTTATAAGTTAACTATCCTTTTAGCTGTAGACTACAGCATTCTGTTATTTAACTACTAGTGAAGTAGTAGAATGTCTTCATATCAACAAGTGGTTGATTATCTGTTTGTATTTGTGATTTTATGTTGAAAGCTATAGAGAACCTTCCTCCTGATAATCAGTGTTTGTGGTGATTGTTAGTGATGTGTGTGTGTGTGGTGGTGCCAGCTCGGGGGAGTTAGAGGATGGCGGTGTATTCCAGACCAGCCCTCACTGCGGTTACCCTTGTGTTTTGTGTCTCTCCAGTTCTGCTGACAGACTGGAGGTCATGTTGCCCTCTATGCTCAGTGATGGTTTATTTGAACATGCATGTAAACACAATGTGCGATATGTCAAGGTCAGCAAAATTATCCAGATCATGTTTATTTATCGTATGATAAGTTGATTTCGTCATCAAACAAGTCTGCGAATGGGAAAAAAAAGATATCTCAGCAGCAGCGGCATTGTTGTGCCTAGTAGACATAGCATTGAGTGTATTATAGATGTAATAAATCTATTTAATGAAATGGATGTTAAAAAAGCAGTCATTGTGGCATCATTCGCTCCAGCTTGATTTCAGTGAGAAAAAGTTGTATTGGGCTAAAAACACAGTGAAATCCCTCACTTTCTATGACTTACTATCTGGCAGAGAATGCGTTTGATTTTGATCCCGCTGACTAATGTCAAACAGTGCTGCCCCTTTGTATAAACTAGTTGTACCATACAGTGGAATGCAGTGTTTGAAACTTTTCAGGGCCTTCAGAACTAAATTGCTTTGTAGTATTTGCCATGTTTTTAATCACGGCGCCAGTTCCCATTTCAACTATGCCTCCTGATTGGTTGAATTACATTTCATTAACTTGTTCTTCGCATGTAGTATAGAGTTTGGCAGGCTGTTTGGATGACTCTTGTTTTTTTCTCAGTATGTTTGTTTCTTGGTGTCTACGTCTCGGCCTCCCCCAGTAAAGAAGTCAGAAACTCTTAATGACTTCTAGGCTTCTGATGCCAGCTCGGCAAATTCTAGCAGAAACGGCATGATTGTAAGGTCCCTTTCTGGAAAGCATTAACCACGCATAGCACCGGCTTCTCTCTCCGCCACCACCAACCCCCTCTTCGAGAGAGAGGGAGGGAGAAGCAGCGTTATCATGGTCACCTCATACAGTAGGTGTTAAAACACTGTGAAACTTATCTCATCTGATAGGGAGGAAAATCAATCTGGCTGAATGAGATGGAGAGAAAAAGTTAAGTAAACACATAGGTGACTGAGAAAGAGGCACATGTTGGCCAGATTTGTTTGCTGCTGTGGCCTTGAGCACCAGTGCGACAGGTTTGGCTCTTAAGCGTGACTTTTGTCCTTAGTCCCTGTTCTTTATTTTAAGCCTTGCCTCTATGTTTAAATATGTGCACAGATGATTTCCTCCACATTAAAAGCATCAAAGAAAACAGAGGAGACCGTGTTCTTAAAAGAAATAGTTCTAGTTCGGGTTATCATCATCATCATCATCATCATCCTGTCTATCCTTTGCGTCTAATGTGTGTGTGGGCTGAAGATGCGTACCTCCAGGCTGTGGCATCTCATAGAAAAACGGTGTGATTTTTCACTTAACTTCACTATAACAAGGTAATTGCCTTCTCTTGCCGGGGACGGCAGTTGAGTGATTAAGGCCACAATGGGAGGTGCGCGGATCATAACATAGGCACATATGCACACCTCCTCGTCAGGCCTGTGCCTCGAGGGCAGACATACGCTCTACTATTATCTTGTCACACACAAGCAAGTGGGCCGAAATAACTGGGGAGGGAGACTGTCATTACCTGCAATCAAGCAGTGAAGACAAGAAAGGGGAATTGTAAAACACAGATTGAGATTAATAGCTATAAATAAAAATAAAAACTGAAGTGTATACTATGCACTGGCTCAACAAGTCTTTTGTTATAGTATTGACAAACTTCCTCAAATTTGTGTCCATTATAATTTGGAATCAGCAACACAGAGGATCGTTATCCAACCCCTCTCAGGGTCTTTAATGGCAGTCATGCATCAGCAGGCAGGATGTGTTCATCAGGTAAAAGTGTCCCCAGCTTCTGGGAACAAGCAGCCATCTCTCTGCAGGCCTGTGAAACATTCCTGCTGCGTCTCTCACGTCTGGACAGTGGGACGGAGGGATGGGAGGCGGGCGGCCCTGGAGCTGTGGGCTCCCTTTGTCTCGCCCAGCCTAACCCCAGCACACAAACACAAACACTGCTCTCACTGCAGCCTCCCCTCTGCCAACAGGCAGGCTGCATGCCAGTCAAGCAGGAGGTGTGTGTGTGTGTGTGTGTGTGTGACAGAGATAGGACTTGTTTATGTGTGAAATGGATTTGATTCACAAAGCGTGGGAAGCTCAATGTGAAATGCAGATGTGTGTAAGAAGTGCACACACACACCCCTCCGCCCCCTAAGTGACGGCAGTAACACCATATCACTTGAAAAATCACTCTCTAATAAGCCTCTGTACGAGTCAAGTGCCAGCTATTAAATACACTGTTAGCCTAAAGTGCAAATTGACTGCTGCAGATGAATGGCCTGTGGGCTGTGTTTGGAAAGTGAGCCAGGACATAGACACACTCAGTATCAATAGTATCGACCCGGCCCTCTTGAAGGCCGACAGAATTGATGTACTGCAGTGTTTTCAGGCATACTGTACTTAATGTGGACGGATGAGGCTGTTTGTCAAATGGGTGAAATGCTATTGATCAGGCTCCTTGTTTGAACCACTGGATAATAACAAGATACACTGTCTGTTTGAAAAAAAATATTATTGCTGCTTTGATTGTTAATTATTCTGCCATGTCTGGTATTTAAAAAAAAAATATATGTTTTTTTTTTTACAGAAATCTTGGCCACAACAAGTTGACCACCATCAGCGTTGAAGCCTTCTCTAACCTGCCCAACCTGAGAGAGCTGTAAGTAATAATTCACACATGGTTTATAAATAAGGCAGACATTGAACACATACTGACATATGGACTAACCGACAGTTAAAATCCAATCCACCATCATGATGATTCTTTATCAATGACTTTATTCTGTCTACCGTCCATGGTTGCTTCTCCACTTCCTACCAGCATCCTCGGATGTGTTGCCTTGAACTAAGTCCAATTGAGAATAAAGTGGTGGTTTTCTATATTAAGGCTCCCCACTACCACCCGATACTGTGGCCAACGCTGGCCTTGTAAATATTTTATATGGTGAGGAGAGGGCTTGGCTCTGTGTCACTCAGCACCAGTACATAGGACACATACACACACATAGACAAGCTAACTGGTGATACACACCCTGGTGACATCTTTGGCAGGCTGGCCAGCCAGTCACACACTCCTCGACATCTGTTTTAGTCCCAATGCTATTTTTGTTTTTTTAAAAAGGATGATTTGCTACTTGCTCTGCGGCAGACGTGACAAGTCGCGCTTGAAACCTTTTGATTTATGTAAGAGTTGATAGAATGTAACCTCAAACGTTGTTGCATCTCAACCGGGATACTCAGTCTATGCAGAAATGACAAAACCAGATCGACAATAACTGAGTGTAGCTTCAGTTGACACAATGTCTGTTTATTTTATTTACCACCTTTGACCCCCGACTAGATTTCATCCTTGTGTGTACGTCTTTATGATTTCTGGGCACAGTTCTGCTCCGTCTGACCTGCTACGTTGTGCGTGTTTGTCACTTTCAGGCGGCTGGACCACAATGAGCTGACCTCCATACCAGATTTAGGACCGGCTGCTTCCAAGATTGTATCGCTCTACCTGTGAGTATCACCCCATTTACGGCCTGACATAGTACCAGAATTATCTGGCTCTCTGTTACAATATTCTTAGGTCAGTGGCCTCTTTGAAATGCTCTTGAAATAGTCTCTTGACATCTGTCGAGGATGCACATGCCTGTGCGTCTCAGAGGTAACACCCGTGAATGCAAAGTTACCGACGAGGGCGAATCGATTATGTAAAACTACTTCAAAAATCGCCCTTTCCCACTTTAGCTCTCCTGGCGTAAAAATGGAGCTCTGTCATCAGCCATTAGCATGTGGTCAGGTAACTGACTAGTCTTGTTAGCTGGCGGTGCTCGAGCAGCGCTGCCTGAGTGTCAGCTTGTATATAATTCCAGCTCTGTTGCGTCCAGTTGTGAAACTGTGCCTGTAGGGACTGCCCGCACTGGCATCTCACTGGAGATTTACTGCCCTATTTGGGAAGACATGTGTGCGCTTGTGCATGTTGCAAACGTGAGCGCGGCAGTCAGTCAAATCTCTGGTTTTTAACACAGCTGAAGGAAGCTCATGGCAAGAACGTGCTAGTTTGAACATTTCAAGCAAGGGTATGCAGCATTTGAGGGAAATGATTATAATACCCGTATCCTGTAGATGGTGGTTTTAGGTTAGCCCAAAATAAGTCAAAGATGAAAATCAAAATACTGGAGCTGATAGGAAGACATGTTACAAATCTTAATCTTTTTTAACTGCTTCATTGGCAATGATAATGTTTGTGATCAAAGATAAAGACACACACAGCTGGGACAGTGTTACGCCCTGATCATCTGTTGGGGCGGACTGTTGTTCTCCACCATGCTGCAGAGAACATTCTTACTTCTCACTCAACCTCAGGCAAATTAATTCGGTATTTTCTTTCACACCTTGCCGGCGTGACTTCCTGGCAGTAAAGCACTCAGCTGCTGGTTGTATCGTTGTCACCACTTTCTGTGGTAAGCACTGCGAGCGTCATATCTTTGGCTCTCCCTGTGTGTCATCCGCCTGCTTCTCAGAATTTATCATGATGCACCAATGTGGTCAGAGGATTTCTATAGGCTGTGGGCAGTTAGTTATAGGGAAATTTTAGGTTTGAGATCAGCAAGTCTGACAGCTGTCTGTTAAAAATTGTGTCATGTTTCCCAAAGGTTAGATTTATTATTGTGTCATATGAATTCTATCTGCCTGGGCCTGTAGGCTTCAGCAAAAACTCCCACTCACTTTTAGTGCAGAAGGGATTGAAGCAAGTTAACCTTTACTTGCACAAACCGTGCCAAGTCGCAGCCCCTCCAAATGATTGGGGTGTCTTTTTTTGGCCTGACTTGAGGCCTGTTGCTAGGGGAAGGCCTGTTGGCCTGATGGGAGTGGAGGCAGGAGGGAGGGTCAGGTCTTTACAAAGCCATGCAGCTGAAGCGAAGGCCCGCTGAAGCACTTGCAGCTGCAGCTGTCAGTCACATGGCTTACAGTAAAATGGGTGACAGCGAGCAAGGGGTAGGAAGGATGAGAAAATAGGGAGGGAGTGAGGGACGAGGGATGCGAATATGTCACATCGGAGTGACATCACCACATTTGAAAGAGGAATAGTTTAAGAGACTTCAGTAGGCAAAGAAAAAGAGAAGTGAAAACTCGGTTACAGGGTCATGATATTTAAGTCCAATAACGCTGACAGCCACCAATGTGTGTGTGCTCTGGTAGAGGCAGCCGGATAGAATGCAGGAAAGTGTTCCTCTGCTAGTTGGAGAGTCTGGAATGTCGTCTGGCTACAAGTTTGCGAGACAGCAATACACACACACACACACACACACACACACACACACACGTTTAAGCAAATGGACAGAGAATCTGTCGGCAGCCCCTCAGCCAAGAGTAAATGCTCCAAAAGGCTCAGCGCCCATTAAATGCGGCTTCTACCCTCTGACAGTGTCTGAGTCTTGAGTGTCAGACAGACAGCGGCTGAAAAGGTGTGTTCTGTCTGAAGATAATTAACGAAGTGATTGAAGTGACTAATTTATACAACAGGTGAAGTACGTGTCAAGTTTTAAGGATTTCAAGCCGTTAAAATTATTCAAAGATTACTGCAATGGACATGAAAGGCAGTCACTTCCTAGATACAACCGTACTCACCAGGCACTATGCTATTGTGTTTTGTGAAGACAATTCAAAATCAACAAAAATTCCTTTCAATATTCTGTGCAAATATCACGATTAGCCATTTTCCAAGACAATCATCAGATCATGACCTTTACAGCCAAATGCTATTGTGATATGAGCGAGTCAGAACAGTCCTACATACCAGTTCCTACGTACAAAAAAAAGGACGACATCTCTGTGGGTGTTGTCAATGTACAAATATATCAGCAAAATTAGCAATCATTTGTTGAAATAAACAGATGAGGGTGGATAGGTATGGGTGCGTGGGCTCCATTTCCTCTTTTATTTCTCAAACAGTCTTTTCCTTTTCCCCCACCTCCAGCTTCCTTTAGTCCGCCCCCCACACACTGACATGCCTGGCAGCTCTCTTCAGACCATATGGGGTTGTATTTCTGAAGTTTTCATTTTTCTTTAAGCAAGTCACTGTCATCTGTCTCTTATCAGTCAACCAATCAGGACCGAGTGTTGAGAACCACTTATCAGGACAACGCTTTGAGGTATTAAAAAAAACAGAAGTCACCTGATTGCTCAGATGCTTGTGGCCAACCAGAGCCCATATGCCAGGCTCCCACAGTCTGACAATGCATGTTGGCAAGCCCGCTGACATCCCACAGACTCCCAAAATGCCACAGCAGGGTGGCAAAAAAAAGAAGAAGCAACAAAAACGTTTAAAAACACAGTGTCATCAGAGCAGCACAAACTTTCCCATTGTGCTCATCGCCACTCCAGTCAGCATCAAAGGCTGCGCTAAAACAGCTTCGGGTTGGGAATCATCTGGCCCACTGGATCATCTGATTTTGAAATAATTCTCCTTTTGTCCTGAACCGCAGCTTCAAACACGAAAGAACAGGCCAAACAATCGCTCCCTAAAGATGACACTGGAGGCAGCAGAATGGGCACGCCAGTGTGTCAAAACGAGTTTACGATAATCTGACGGCCAGCGTAAAGAGATTTGGAATTAAATGGAATCAAGAACGAATAAGACCCCGAGACATGAAAGAGAACAAGGGCGAACCGAACCAAGCCCAGCTTTATCATAAATATCACTGCCTGTATGATAATCATTTTTTTATGAACGTCACTACTTTGTGCGAAGGGACTTCAAACACACTGAGCGCTCAGGCTTTATCTGTGTCGTACACACAGCTGGGCTCTGGGCCGTGGGCGGGAGAGAGGACAGGGAATTTGGTACAAGCAGTGGAAGGAGAGCGGGGTGGAGGGGGGGGGGTGAGAGAATGAGTGAGAGAGGTCAACCTCTCCCACCAGTTTGAGACTGATCTGTTTTTCCCAGCAAAGGTCGCCAGCTGTTGACCCCACCTCACCCCTTCACTCCCCTCTCCTTTTTATCCCCTCCTTCCTCCCCAATTCTTCCCATCCCCCCGTGCTCATGCTCACTGTAGCCACTGTCTCTGGCCCATGTGTGCATTTGTCGATTGTGTTCTGTGTGCGTGTTTGCGCAGGCGTGCTTGAATGGCTCATCCTTACTGCCACTGTTTATTCAGGTGGGCAACTGTGGTGAGACCCCTCCTCCACTCAGACACCAATAAATGAGTCTGTGTGTGTGTCCATCTGCTGGCTAAAGGCTACAAAGGAGGAACTGACCTTG
Source organism: Pseudorhombus dupliciocellatus (assembly GCA_016785235.1). Taxonomy (NCBI): domain Eukaryota; kingdom Metazoa; phylum Chordata; class Actinopteri; order Pleuronectiformes; family Paralichthyidae; genus Pseudorhombus; species Pseudorhombus dupliciocellatus. Next base: position 2,560,406 of record JAFBJW010009050.1, on the reverse strand, counting down.
TTTTGACAAATTAGACTGGCAGAACACCTACATTCAGCCAGCCACACACACACACACACACCAACATTAAGTGTTTCTACTTAGCTTTCCATGAATCATGTGAATTACTCTGGAGGGATTTGGTTAATTTCTTGTAATGTGCGTCACTCTGTGATAAGAGGTCAGTGTTGTGCATGTGATAGCCGGCCAAAGACAATGCACTGCCTGATGCGCCTATTGGCTGCATCCTGTGTAACTGGCTTGTGGGTCATCAGTTTTGTAGTGAAATAATGTGAAATGGGTCACCTCAATTTTGTCCCCACTAAAACACAAGTCGTTGTTGTAAGATAGATAATATAACAGAGGGTGTATGTGTGAGAGAGTGTGACAGATTTAATAGCATTAACCGTTTAAGGAGAATACGCCTGAATGAATAGTTTCTTTTGACCACTGTTTACAAGGGGTTAGGTGACTTCCTGGTGTGTAGTAGCTACTGGCCAGGCAACAAGCAAAGATTCCTTGAAGTTACTTGTTAGAAATATTATTATTGATCTACCCAATGAGAATGCAAATAAACCGGAGTGTTTGGGTGTCACTGTCACTCTCAGCGGTGCTTCTTACAATCATCCTACTCCTCAAATTGTATGATTATGTCCTGGACTGAATCTTTTAAGTAGTGCCGGGGGCCACCGGGTGGTCAGCTTGTCTGCCTGTCCCATTCTCAGGAATGCAGTTCTCATCTCCTCAAGGGAATTTCTTCAATTTGATCATTTTGTACAAACATTCTGAAGAATGAAGGGATTATAATGTGGTGGTCAAAGGTCAAGATCACGTTGAACCAATTCAAGCGATTTTATCTGAATTTTGAATTGTTTGTTTTGTTCGAATGTTGCGATTCTAGTTTTTTGTTATCCAGCCACTTGTTTCTGCTTCCATGTGCTGTGCAGATTAGGACTTTGATAGTAGCTGGTCCTTCTTGAGAATCACGCAGTCACTGCTTCATTCCATAACACACTGAAGTACTCCAAAATACTTCTTCAAGTGGCTCTGGTTGATCGCAGAGGGCCCGTCTAGCTAGTAGATTTTAAGAGTGAGCTGTAAGAAGCACAGGTGTCCTTGGAATTGTTTAAAGAAGGCTAGCCTCTGTTTGGAAGCTCTTAAAGTACACATTTTGAGGTGGATGTAGAGCACTTTGTTCTGTGTACCCTTCTTTCTGTGTGCCTGAGTGGGCTTAGAGAAGATGGGGATTTGGAGTGTCTTCCCTCCTTGAGTGATGGGAAAAGTTGAGCAGGGTAGTATTTTTCTCATGGGGAAGAGATGTAAATGTGTTAGAGGTATTATCAACAACACCTAATGTGTTTCTTTGTGTGTTTTTTTTTTCTCCAGACATCACAACAAGATCCGCAGCATTGACGGCAGGCGGACCAGAGAGCTGGCGTCTGTGGAATCTCTGGATCTGAGCAATAATGATATCACAGAGCTACGAGGGCACTGCTTTCCTGCAGGACTCAAAATCCGAGACCTGTAAGTGTGATGGATTATTACTGTGGCACATTATAAGCCAATCTTTGTAAACATATTTATTCAAATCAAAGTAATTACGGTGATAGATACAATAACACCAGTGCCAACACTAATGCCTTATAGAGTGTATTCATGAAAACATATTGGGGGTTAATATATTTATGTATAAAACAGGTAAAGAAACGAAAGTAGACACAAACAGAGGCCTTCCTAATTAAACTCTGATGTCACAATCTGCTGCCTCTTTGTCCAGGTACCTGAGCAACAACAAGATCGGCACGTTAGAGCTCGGAGCTCTGGACCACCTGGGCTCAACGCTACAGGTCCTGAGACTGAGCAGAAACCGCATCAGCCAGATCCCTGTGAGAGCCTTCCAGCTCCCAAGGCTCACCCAGCTGTGAGTGCCACTGGGAAAACAATACATTTAGACATGCGTGTATTAGAGCTGTACATGTATGGGTTTCCCCTTTACAGCCCCTGGAGACATTGTAGAACTGGAAAGAATTAAGAGTCTGAACCGGGGGTAGTTTGTAGTTTTCTGTTGATGGGAGCTCTATGTGCTCAACATTTCAAACGCTATTAGTGCGAGCACTAACTCCAGGGATGGATGGGGTTTGACAAGGTAAATACAGAAGCAATTTTATCGCTGATTTATTGCCTTATTCCATATCCCTAAAGTGGCTTGTTCGCTTCATTCCCCACACTATGCTCCATTATCTTTGTCAGACTTCCCTCCAGCGTAACAGTGAGGTGGACCCATTTGTAGATCAACACCTCCTTTCTTAGGAATGAAGGGGACTCACGCAAGGGTAGCCTCCCCCGCTGTGGTTTCCCCAGGTGCCTTTTGTCAGCCAGGTGGCCCCGGTGTCACTGTATCTCCTTACATTAGTGGTGATGCACATTAGACACAAAAGAACCTGGGTGGATGTTTATCTTTGCCAACCTAGGGGCTTTTTACTGTCTACACACACACACACACACACACCTGAGGCACAGATTCACTGACATCTCAGCCTTTACATACAGAAGAGAGAATGACTGCAGATCTTACACCAGGTTTAATTTGAAGGTTCATTGCTGTGACTCTTGTTTGTGAGCTAAAGCCTGCAGGTGTGGCTCTTTACCACTCGGAGGAATGCCTGTTAAGCTGGGGGTTTGTTAATGACAACATGCGTCCGCCAAAGCATGGAGGCTACAGGATTCTTTTGGTTTGACTTTAGTTTGATGGATGCTCATACACAGAAGAATGAGGGCAAAACATTCACAAAGAAAGGAGGGGAAATGGTTTCCCTGATTTTAATGTTTACAAAGTGTGATTAAGTGCCTTTCTGCTTTTTCTCCCATGACTATTTATAATGTGTCCTGTCTGTTTGTCTCAGTGAGCTGAACAGGAACCGTATTCGCCAGGTGGAGGGTCTGACCTTCCAGGGTCTGTCCAGCCTGGAGGTGCTCAAACTGCAGAGAAACAGCATCAGCAAGCTCACTGACGGCGCCTTCTGGGACCTGGCAAAGATGAAAGTCCTGTATGTGAATCATTATTGGCACACAAGCACAATCATGCATTTACAGAATCAGAAAACGAAAAAAATACATTTCTCATCTGACTTATGTGCAACTGGTGTCTTCTGTGCAAAACATTTTGCTGCCCTTCCATAAGAAATCTAATCTCTAATCTAATGGCTCAATCTAATCTCCTGGTTTATTGAGTTTGGTTGTAGCCCAGTGCTTGAATCAAGCTAAACCCATTTGCAACAAACCAAAGAATAATAACTACTTTGTACACTTACTGGAACTTAGTCACAATCACAACAATCAAATATTTTCTAGCCATAAAGCAACTTGCCACTATTACACGCACAATTTATGACAGTAATAACCATTAAATACATTGCAAGATTTCCATGCAAATTTTCTTTCAGGGTTTTGATAAACGCTACCTAACTAATCCAGTTGCTTGCAAACATCTTTACACAGTTTGCTTTATTCTCATTGTGTTAATTCCCACATTTCTTTTGTCCTATGCAGTCACCTGGACTACAACAGTCTGATGGAGGTGAACAGTGGCTCCCTGTACGGCCTGTCTTCCCTTCAGCAGCTATTCCTCAGTAACAACTCCATAGCCCGCATCAATCCTGATGGATGGAAGTTCTGCCAGAAGCTCAGGGAACTGTAAGTACCAGCATTTAAATTAGCCTGAACTCCCAGACTCCTCCTGCCAGATGTCCTCTTGCAAATGCCTTCCAGAAGGCTGTGGTTCAAACTCTCCAATCCTGGAAGAATAACAGTTATCAGGGAGAGTTGGAGGCAATGCACAATACAAGTTCAGGGTAGAACTACAACTATTTTTAACTATCCAAAACTTTATTATGTTATTTACATGCAAATTCCAAAAGCTTTTGGGTCTATGTCAGGGCAGCCAAAACCCTTGTCTTGGATCCTGAGAACCCAACGCTCGCCACCCCTACCCATATCATCCATCTACCGTCCCTTGGGTTAAATGACATTGTGCTTTAACACTCAATCTGCTACGCTATTCTCAGGATAAGCCTGTTTATCCCATAATTAGAGCTGGGCTCAGCAGCACTCAAGCCCTTCGACAAGAGTTTTTGTGCAAGTTCTGAAGCGTGGGGGTTTGGTAAACTGGCGTGTAATCCTCTTCCAGTTGTGTTGTGGTAATTACACAAAGGGATCGCCTCTGCAGCCTTTGTCTACCAAATGAGGAGTTATCACAGACTCTTTCCCGTTCTGTTGACATGACTGTCATATTGCTCCTGTAAAGTGCTCTGCTCAGCTGAGGCGTTGCTAACTGCGAGGTTGCCTTGGGAATGTGTGGCGCCTCTGTTTGTTTGTGTGTGACAGTCAGAAGGAATAAAGCCAAAGAGGCATAGTGTACGCCAATGCCGTTTCCTGTGCGCAGGTGTTATTAATGAGACATGGCTCCCAGTGCCATCCTTGAGTCATCTTCCCTGAACTGCACCAGTGGTTATGATTTTATTATCTACAGTTATGATAAACCCCACGGCTGATAGAGGAGAGTGACTGGTCTTTATGAGGAGCCTGTTATTGCATTCCCAGTGGGCCAGGCTGAGCTGGTCAGCAGGGAGAATCTCTACACACATGACTGGTCAAGCAGACCTAAGGTCTGGCCACAGAGACAGACAGCGAGGCCCATGGAGAGGGAAAATGCACAATACTGCCTTTGACCACTGTTTAAAAGTTACCCTTATGGGATCATCGTTTACATTTATGATTTCAGAAGATGTGTTCATTTAAACAATCTTTGATTTAATTTTCACTTGATCATCTTTTGCCAGCAAATCTGATTATTATTTCTTGCCAAATCTCAAGAGGCAAAAATGGTGTTCTCATCCCACTGGGAGTTGGGTGTGAAAATGAATAATACTTTGAGGGCTGCAGAAAACCCGAGTGACAGTATATTCCCCTGGGGTTTACCACATGCTTAAGTGGGCTTATAAATGGAGGTTGTAGACACACAAAGTTCAGACCAAGAATTTCTTTTCTTCCCTGTCAGATGGTCAGGTCCTCAGCTGAGCTCCAAATTCTGCACAGCCCATTCTCTGTTAACATCTTTGAGGGGAAAAAAAGGCACAATGGAAAAACACGCCACAGAGTGGCAAATAGACATCAGCCATGAAATTAAAGTATAATGATGTCGCGAGCTGCCTCAGCATATTGCCAACCTGTCATCTCCTTCCAGACCTCACACAGAACACGTCTATGTCTTTCTTCCCCCCTTTTTTCCCTTCTCGCTCTTTCCATCTCTGTGTCTGCCTGTGTTGTCTTTTCTCCGTCTCATGCTCCATTTCTCTCTCCAGCAATCTGTCATACAACAACTTGACTCGTCTGGATGAAGGCAGCCTGGCTGTGCTGGGGGATCTCCACACCCTCCGTCTGGGCCACAACTCCATCAGCCACATCACAGAGGGAGCCTTCAGAGGCCTCAAGGCCGTACGCGTCCTGTAAGTACACTCCTCTGCAACCGCCCGCTATTACCAGCCCAGAATAATCCCCCTCAACCAACTCATTGTGGCTTTGCACCTGCTGACGATAAGGGCTAAAATGTGCCACTTGGGAGCTGTGAAAGCTGAAATCTTTATTGGTTTTGCCTGTGTGATATTTGATATATTGGCTGAAAAAGTACCTTCAGTTGACTTAAGAAAGTGGAGGTTGTTTACTTTTCAACCAGGGTCTGATCTCATTTGCCTTAAAGGCTCTGAGATTTGACCAAAACCTCACAATCAGATACAGGTATTTTCACATCCAGATAAATCTTGTTACCGTAAATGGAAGTTTCAACATTCTTTAACTCTGGCAGGCAAAAGCCTCTTTCTGAGTTTTCTGTTTTTGCTTTGAGCAGTCGGCTGCACTTTAGTCGCTCTTCTTCGCCGACTCTCTCTGTCCTGTTTCACGGGACTTTTGCGTAGTGCCAAAAAAAGGTCCCTGGTGATTTGTTCGCATTCAGACCACACCCCTGAGACAGCAGTAGCCCTTCCTCGACCCTCTTATTTCGTCTTGGCTGTTATAGAATCAGGTTTTGTGTTCATTGTTCCATGTTTGTTTGCATGGCCTTGATATAAATGTGGATCACGTGGAACAACTAAAAAACAGTCATCATACAGGACAGCCATGTGTTTATCCACAAGTTCCTTTTTTACTTTTCCGAGATGTTTCTGTAGCAACCCATTTATTAGAAGCCTTTTCTCACTTTGTTCCTTCTGTGTGGTTTTGTTTGGGTGTTTCTGTTTTATCTCAGACACTGTTTCCCAACAAGCTTGGCTCTGAGAGAGTTCTGTGTCACCACCTCCCTGGAGAGATCCAGGTCCCTGCTTTTAGAAGCCATGAATAAAGACGGCAATCTCTCCCCCAACTGATCCACCTTTTGCACAAACAGGAGCGAAGAAAGGAAAGGAGGGAATGAAAGGGAGAAAGCCAGGGGATAAATTCCAGGGACTGACTTGGGGGTCTTGCTTTTGAACCAATGTCCCCTTGGCTGTGCCTCTTCCTAGTGAGAGAGCCAGAGACAAGAGCTGTGCCAGAGCTTGCTAGACAAGCTCCATCTTTCAGCGAGGTGACAAGCCAAGGCACATAAGGCCTCTCTCTGCTGGAACAGTGGGTGTTAGATAACTAGCTACAGAGGGACAGTGAGCTGTTACTCTTTCATCAGCCATGTTTTTCTTTCTTGATTTTAATTGCTCACGTCAGGCTTTTTTGCTGACACATTAAATACCCAGTTCGTCGATATCCTTAGTGTATTCTATCATCATCTCATTTTATCCCCAATGCACTCGCTATCTTGGTCTTGATTCTACATAATTTTTCTCTCCTTGTATCGCTCCTGTGCTGTGTGTCTTTGAGGCAGGCCTAATCTAATCAGTGGTCAGGAGGACAGGCATAGGCTGGGCCCTGAAAAGGAGCCGGGGGAGCTTTAATTGGGTCCGTTGCTGGCCGTGCTGGCATGGGGCTGGAGCCTGCATCGGGGTGTGAAAGCTCCAAACAAGCCATCCTACCCTCTAATTCGTCCATGGCGGGGAGGGGGGGTTGCCTTGGCTCATCAGGGCCCCCTTCTCTGTGCCCACTCTCACTGCTCCACAGCCCCCGCCACTGGCTTTGCTTTAACAAGACAGCAGCCATTCACATCCAGCCAGCCAGAAAGAGTAGGAAATTGGCAGCCCCAGTCCAGTCCAACGAAGACAGCGGCCAATAGAGACTGAATAGAACCAAAGGGGGATAAGGGATGCTTGGAAAGCATTGGGAGGAGGAGGGGGGCTATTGTGGAGGTGGTGGAGGGTGTGGCTGACCAATAACCTCAAAGGGCCCTCTCAAGTTTGGAAGTCTTTTAATTGTTCAGGGGAGACCTCTGATCCTGTCGTTTTTCTTTTCAATTATCATGCTAAGGGGAGGAGTGGTGGTTCCTCCGCAGCGATGACTTCACCTACAATGATATTTCTTACTCAGACGTACTCGGGGGGAATAATATTCATTTAACATGTTTTTATAAACCTCCATAAACTGTTAAAAAACAGTTTCTCTTTCTCAACCTTTCACTGAATCCGTTCTGTCTTTGCCTGGCTGCGGCTAAGCTTGGTCATTAACCTCATTGACGGTTCTGGCTTTGACTGTACCTGCCACCATCGGACGAACAAACCCCACGGTCTGGACTGTCACGCAGCATTGTGCTCATGCCAATCCCTCCATGTCGCCATGAATTATACATGTGTTTCCTTGTGCTGGAGCTTGTCTCGACACACACACACACACACACTCACATGCACACTCCTTCTCCACCCTTCTAAGGAAGGAATTTGCCTGGTTGGCAGAGCAGAGGGCCAGGGAAGGCCAGGTGCAGTAGGGGGGAGGGTGATAGAGAGAGGGGGTAACCCGTGACTTCCAGACCAGCCTCTGCCAGGGCTGTGAACGCTTCAGCACTGGCAGCCTCTGTCCCTGCTCTCCTCCTTCCCTCCCTTCTTCCATCTCTCTTATTCTTCTCTTTTCTCCCATTCTCCACAGGGAGCTGGACCATAACGACATTGCGGGCACAATAGAGGACACCAATGGGGCCTTCTCTGGATTGGACAGCCTCAACAAGCTGTGAGTGTCTCCCCATCACCCTTCTTCGGCTCCCTCTGCACTTCCTTCTCTACCAGCCCCTCCTTTTCATCTCTCTGTCCTGGCCTGTCACTGTGACTGGGATTTCTCTCTGCTGTTCTTCAAAGACACACAATCAGAAAATAATAGGAGCGAGTGTTCTCATTTTTTTCTCTCATTCACAATCTTCCCTCCAAACCCCGCCATTCGAACTTTATTCCTGCCTAAGTTTAACCAGTCCAGATGAAGGCCAGAGGGTTTGAGATATCCGTCCCATCAAGACCCCACACTTGTCTTGGAGAGGAAGTATTCATGGTGTATGGTGATTTATAGGACCCCCTTTCTAAGAAAGCTAGTTCATGAAACATCCAAGGTAATAATATAAAACATTTTCCTCTCTACACCCTGTAGCAGCCCGGGCTAGTATGTCTCTCCAGTTCAGTCTGGTTTTCATCTTGTGATTTCATTGTTTCACTGTAGCTTTATGGCCAAACAGGGTTCTCTGTGTTGCTAATGGCTCAAGAAGGATATGCAGTGAACTACTTTTTATCTGTTTTTCCATGAATGCTTAAAAAAAAAGTTCAATGTCAAAACTTGGCATGTTGAAGAATTACAGCGGACGTGGAGTTGCTGGCACTGAGCGGCAATCAACAACCTGCAGCATGAAAAGATGGTGTCCAGCCAAGATGGTTCCCAGTGTGAGCAGGGCTGAAAGAGAAAGAATGGGAGAAAGGGCTTTTCTTCGAGCTGGCAGGGGTTCGCTCTCCAATAGGCTTATTTCTATTTCTTCTCCATGCCTCCGCTCCTCTTGTCCCCTTCCCAGTCCCCGTTGTTAAGAACTGCGAGAGGGTGAAATTGAGGGCTGCATTCAGTCATCAACATCAAACGCCTCACACGCCCCGCCCTCTAACCCTGCCCCTTTTGTCAGGACGTTGGCGGAAGCAGCCCACTGCATCCCAAAAGCTGGCGAAGCCATGCATGGGAAAAAAGACAAACATAGAAGAGAAAGAAGGAGCAAGAAATCAAAGAGAACGGTGTCCACCAGTGAGCAGATCACCCAAGACAAATTTGTCCAGCACACACACTGCAAAGGGAACTAACTCTACCAGTCCTAAACCAATGAAAATGCTAGATGATTTAGTCTATATTTGTTTTCATTGGCTGGTCTTATTCCAAATATAAGCTACCAAAATGACAAACTAGCCTTCTTGTCATTTCTGACAGACAGGCAGTTGTTAGTTTGTGTGAACAAGTGGATGAGTCTGAACACTGGGGTCTTCATTGTCAATCAGCCAGCCGTGTCTCCCCTTCCTGTGAGGGGAAGGCTACAACGGGAGAGGAGCGAGGTATGGGAGGGAGGGCAGAGAGCGGAAGAAGGGATTAGGACCCTGACTCAGATGGAAGAGCAACTCACTTCTTGGCTCGCACAAGGCTTGACATGGACAGACACACATACCCACACACACACATACATACTCACATGGGCTGCATGTCCTTACTGGCTCTGCAGGGAGAGCAGCACACACACTCACACAGCGCCTGGTCATTCTATTACATTCTAATAAAGATAAAAGTGGTCTTTGAAGAGCAGCGCTGAGCCCAGGTGCCCCCACCCCCCATCTCGACCCCATTCAGTCTCAATCACCCTTCCTCCTGGCTAATCTCCATGCAGTTCAGATTTCCAATACCTCAATCCCCTCAATCTTATCAGATTCAGCCTCGCTAATTGTGCCTCTCTCCCTCTCTCAACTCTCTTTTAACCCCCTCTCCCCCTCTCCCTCTTGCTCACTCTCTCTTCATCCATCGACACCCTTCATGTTTGGAAACGGCAGGACTCTGTTTGGAAACAAGATCAAGTCGGTGGCCAAGAAAGCCTTCTCTGGCCTGGAGACCCTGGAACACCTGTGAGTATCCCACAATGCTTGACTGCCCCTCCTCCCCGCCGGAGTGAGTGTGAGGGAGAGAAAGAGAGCGCAGTGCATGTGTGTGTTTTTGGGGGGCGGGTGTTGCCAAAAGTAGTTGGCAGAGAGGAGGCAGCTAGCAATTTAATAGCGTCTTTGTAAAAGGAGAAGACAGGGGCTTTTGCAAGCGCCCAGCTGCTTCTTTCTCGTTAGCGGAGCACAATCTCAACTTTGGCCTTTTTTTTCCTGCCTCAGCGCAGGAACAGAGTTATTGAGCATATGGCGAGCGCCGTAGAAGAAATGGAATTCCTATAAGCGCTTTCACAGGCCTTTGTCAGATGAGGGCAGTAAGTGAGGGAAAAGCCGGAATGTATGGACACAGGTATCAGACGTAGATATATTTTCACCCCAAGCTAATGCGAGCCAGGATGCAGGCATGGCTGTGGTGTGTGTGCAGCTGATGAATAAAGCAATGCAATGTCCCAACAGGAACTTGGGAGAGAACGCTATTCGTTCCATCCAACCCGACGCCTTCAGCAAGATGAAGAATCTCAAATCCCTGTGAGTTACACTGCTGCATTTACACAACTGCCTGTAATTTAGGTGCACAAACCCACACACACAGGAACAGCCAGCAGCGCATAGACACCCACACATACACATACACACACACACATACCTTGACTCAGTGAAACACACTCCCACTGTGTTCTTAGCACCCACGCACTTTTCAGAAACACATATTCAGTTACAGCTGCAACAGTTGTGATATATACCACATGCACTTACTTACCGCGCCTCTCTCCTCCTCCTCCTCAGTCTCATTCAGAGCGACAGCTTCCTGTGCGACTGCCAGCTCCAGTGGCTGCCCGAGTGGCTGGTGACACGTGGTCTGCAGGCTGGAGTCAACGCCACCTGTGCCCACCCAGAGAGCCTGAAGGGCACCAGCATCTTCCAGGCCCCGGCCAGCAGCTTTGTGTGTGGTGAGTTGTGTGTTTCTGTGTGCATGCATAATGCGTGTTTATGTGGGCGCCTGTTTCCAGCAAGAGGAGACGCAGATGGGCCACACTGACAGCTTGGCACTCGTGCTGTTTAGATACTCACACATATTTGTTTGTGTGTGTGGTGTTTTTGTTTAGCTTTGCATTTCTAATGGATCCTTATGCTCGCTTTTTTTCCTCCTGCAACTGTCTTCCTGCTTTCCTTCTATTTCTGTTTCACCATCAACATCCTTCTTCCACTCCTGCTTTTTTATCGCTCTCCACTCTCAGACGACCTCCCAAAGCCCCAGATCACGGTGCAGCCCGAAACCACGGTGACGGTGCTCGGAAGCAACGTGCGCCTCACTTGCACGGCCGCAAGCAGCAGCTCGTCCCCCATGACCTTCGCGTGGCGAAAAGACCAGGAGCTGCTGCAACACGCCGAGACGGAGAACTACGCCCACGTGCAAGCTCACCACCAAGGCTCGACGCCGGGTGCGCCCGGTGCAGGCGTGATGGAGTACACCACCATCCTGCACCTGCGGCACGTCACCTTTGCACACGAGGGCCGTTACCAGTGCATCATCACCAACCACTTTGGCTCCACTTACTCCAGCAAGGCCCGCCTCATTGTCAATGGTGAGTAGAACTTGAAGCCAATCCTGCACAAAGGCATGTAATGGGGGAGGGGGGGTGTTATAAAAAAAAGTATTGGCAACTTAAAATGTGTGAAAATAAGATGACCAAAAAAAATGCACGCAGCTTTAGCTGCGTGCGGTGACGTCATTTCCATGAAATAAAACACCTGCTGTTAGACCGATCATTTTCAGTCGTCCAGTTTGAGGGGAGAACCAGATGAGTGTCCACGCTGAGCTCTTCTCTTTCACTTGAATACAGTCGTACAGTCTCTTGCTCGGCCTTCTCCATCTCCTCCAGGATGGTATTCGGAACAAATTGATTTAGCTGCATGTCGGCGCTAACAGAGGCCATCTCCTCTTCCACTCTGTCATTCTGCTTTCCTACAAACGGAGATTCTTTATCTAGAGCTTGGTGCTTTGCCCGAGTCTCTTCCTCTTCTTTCCTCACACTTCTGACAGAGTCATTTTTTTGTCTGCTGTTCCGTTTGTTCGTATGGATGTTATGAAGCGGAACTTGGCAAAGTTTCCTGAGGAGGCTGGGAGACCTTGGTTTCTGACCGGAAGTGTCCTGGTTTGAATGTCAGCACCATCTGGAAAAATGTGGTCGGAAGACATGAATGACTAATGCTTTGTAATCCTCAACAACTGCTGTCGAGCTTCTTTAGCCATGAGTCCTCCAGCGGAGCTATTGGTCAGCTCGCAGGTGTGAGAGTGTAGAGCTGTGCGACTATCAGTGAAGAAGAAGTGGACAGTGGACTTCCTCTGAATGTCCTGTCCATTCTAATGAAACCGTTTGTATTTTTCGTCCACAGTTCTTCCATCTTTTGTGAAGACTCCTAAGGACAGCACCATCAGGACAGGCCACACGGCCAGGTTGGAGTGCGCGGCCGAGGGCCACCCGTCTCCTCAGATCGCCTGGCAGAAGGACGGCGGCACAGATTTCCCCGCCGCCCGCGAGCGGCGAATGCATGTCATGCCCGACGACGACGTCTTCTTCATCATGGACGTCAAACCCGAAGACATGGGCGTGTACAGCTGCACCGCTAAAAACACAGCAGGCACCATTTCCGCCAACGCCACCCTCACCGTCCTGGGTAAGGGTTCCTCGGGTATTTTAATCTTGTTATTTTGTAGATTTAACATGTCCCACTTTCAGCACTGATGGTATTCCCACAACCCCCCTAAAAATGAGCACTTGCACATAGCTCTGTGCTCAGCTGGGAATTGAAGAGTCCAGGGCGCAGAATGAGAGGCTTTATATTTTTCTTTTCTCAGCAGCTGTGGCCTTGCTGCAGGTCAGGGGCCAGAGGTCACGGTTGGGGGTCAAAGGGGGATGGTGGGGGACTGAGTGGGACTCATAGAGGGGCGTTTGTTAGGCATTCCCACTCCCACCCCCACCCTTATGTCTTGGTGGGAGGGGCAATCATGGCTGCTTCACTGCAGGCCCCAGTGCTCCCAGTTTATTGGCTGTTTTACACTGTTAAATCAAACAAAATGGAACTGCTCTCCTACAGCCATCCCGGCGCATAGATCATCTTTGTCCTCTATGTGTGAACTCAGCAAAGCAGCCCCTTGTTGGACAGAGTTTTAAAAAAGAGTAGAGGGGCTTTTCCTTGCTTTGTTACAAGCCTGAAATCCCCCCCCTCCCCTGCAGCGCCGGCAAACAACACTGTCTGTATTTGACCGGTGCTGGAGGTATTTTAGCAACACATTTGCATGTTGTGCTGATCGTCTGACTGCACAACAGTTCAAGTCCAGTGCTAATCCACTCAACAATGTGGAATATTGAAGCCAGCGACTGCACTGACCCCGGTGTTTGGGTTTGAGAGACGACGGCGGCGGCGGTGGAGGGGCTGCAGTTGAGGGGCCCCTGTCTGGAAAAGAGTGGCGGGGGGAGAAAAATGGGAGCCAAGGAAGAAGTGGAATGGTTGGAGTGTTGGTGTGGGGGAAGGTAGGGGAGTGGGGTCCTGAGAGAAGAAAGGGGGGAGGGGGGAGGGAGGGAGATTGGGGATTGATGAAGGAGGGAGAAAGTATTGATAGAAGAATGAGAGGAGACTGAAGTGGGCTAAGTGAGATCTCTTAATCTGCATATGTCCCACTGTGATGGGGAAGTGCTCAGTCTGAGAGGCCTACACACACACACACACTGAGCTCAGTGTGCTCCCTTCAGCAGACAGGGAAGTTGCCTGGGAAGCTGAAATCATGGATGTGAAGAGGATTGTTTTGTCTTATTGAAAATGTGTGAAGTTAAATTCTCACAGAATTAGTTACGCTAACAGATGTGGGCTCAGATGGATGAATGTGATCATCCTCATAATGAGATAAGCTTTCATATGGATCTCAAGCCCTCCCTGATGTCACCCTGTCCAGCTCCGTCCAGAATCACCATGATCACACAGTCTGCAGCTGGGACTGTGGACAGAGCAGAAACCTGAGAGCAGGAATCTGAGCCTCTGATGCTACAGAATAACATCAGAATAACACTGATCTCAGGAGCGGTGCTCTCGATGACACCCCACCTCTCCTGTCCCCTACAGAAACCCCCCACCTGGCCCAGGACCTGGGCGATCGCAGCGTGGTGGTCGGAGACACCGTGGCCCTGCAGTGCAAGGCCCTGGGCAGCCCGCCGCCCCGCATCACCTGGCTGCGCAACGACCAGCCGCTGCGCCCTTCCGACAGACACCACTTCACCCCGGGGAACCAGCTGCTGGTCATCGGCTCGGCCTCGCTCGAGGATGCCGGCCGCTACACCTGCCTCATGTCCAACACGCTGGGCACGGAGCGCGCCCACAGCCAGCTCGTGGTGACGCAGCGCAGAGGCCCCTGCACCGCCGCGCCGGGCCCCAGCACGGTCACTATCGGGATCATCGTCATCGCTGTGGTGACGAGCATTGTGGTGACGTCGCTGGTGTGGGTGTGCATCATTTACCAGACCAGGAAGAAGAGCGAAGAGTGCAGCGTCACCAACACAGGTGAGCTGCGTTCACTTCAGCGGAGGAAAAACAGATTGTGACAAGTGCCAATGGCTGTGCTGTATCTCATGCGTGGATGTTATCCTCTCTTCTCCAGACGAGACGAACGTTCCTCCAGACGTGCCCAGTTACCTCTCCTCTCAGGGCACTCTGTCCGAGCGCCAGGATGTGTGTATCCGCGTGGAGGCCAGCGGTGGACCTCAGCCCAACGGACACATCGTAGACACCACAGGTAGCTGACGCGCACCCCTCTGCTCAGTCTCCCAAATGTTTGCGCTCGCCGGCAGTTTCTCCCACTTCCCATGAGCAGAGTTGCTGCGTTGCGTAACGATAAAAGGCTCGCTGTCCGTGGAGGCCTGCTCAGCATCAGGAATAATTACTGCAGTCACCCAAACCACGGTGTTGACACAGTTGTTTATTTTTTGCCAGTGAAGAACTAATTCTCCCCCCTCTCCGTCCATGGCTGCAGGTTTCGACGGAGCAGTCGTGTGCACAGATTGTATGGAGAACAGCAACTGCTACTCCAAAGACCCCGACTACCTGACGCACACTTTCGGCCCTGCTGGAGGCATGGAGTACCAGCAGCACCCTGTCCCCCCGCCTTACTCTCACTTTTACCCAGCGGAGCGTCATGACCCGGGCTCGACGCCGCTCTGCAACGGGACACCCAACGGGATCCGGAGCAGTCAGGAATCCGCGTTTCCAAAAAACCACAACACAATACAAGTGAACCATCATAACAAAAAAGGTGAGAGATGAACCAACAACAAGCAAGAGATAGAGCTGCTTATAGAATACACACACACCCCTCCCCAAAGCTCAAATGCCCACTTCAAGTCCATCTAGTTAAACGAAATGTCACAGGCTCAAAGATATGAGTCCTCTAGACGTCACCGGTGGATCCAGTCGGCCTCTACAGCGCCAGCGCTTGAGTTGATACCAGGAGAGGCTGTCAGCAGTTTAGAGCTGCATTAAGACAAACTCCTGAGAACATGATTGTTGATGGATTGGCTCCTCCCAGCATTTGACAGTGTGTCATAGCTGCGTTCCCTCAGGAGATCTCTGTGAAAACACTGACAGGCAGCACTGAGTTCTCGCTCTGCTGCACGTCCAGGCCTGTTCTGGGACTCAGCTTCTTCTCTGCGAGGAGTAATCCCAGAGGAATTGGCCTCTGAATACCAATTCTCACCTCCACAGGTCCACGCAGCCCAACGCACACATTCCGCAGCCTCTGTATCCCAAAGCTGAACGTGGTGCATTCATCCACTCTGCTTGTGTCTAACTCCCCCCCTCTCTGTCCATCAGGGAGCAGAGCGGGACAGACGCCGGCACGCTCGCCATCGCAGGAAGAGTCCTTCCATAAACCGGTGAAGCTGACAAGCAATGGCCGCTCCGACACGGACTGTGAGCCCGAGCTCAGACAGACTCTGCTGTCCAACGGACACGCCCTCAGGGCGTCTCAGAATGAGAGCGCCCCCCTGAGGAGAGCCAGCGACTAGCAGCCGCTGCGTCCAACCCAAAACACAAACTCGCAGTAGATGAAAATTTAATTTTTTTTTTTTTTTTTGCACTGGGAAATAAACTGCTACCTCATATCGAGGCGAATGATCCTGCGCCTCCTGGAGAAAGACTTGGCACGAAGCGCCAGGGGGGGAGAAAATCAAATGCAGGCGGCATCCGGAGTTTGAAGGCGGAGCTTGTGTGGGTGGCGTCCCATCTGAGCGTATCAGCTGTACATAGTTAAAACCTTCCCCTGGGAGGTGACTAATAAAAATTCTAGCTCCAAAAAAATGTGACTTGCATTTGAAGCATGTAAATGTAGGGAATCTTGTACAGTGTACGTATGTGCAGGGGCAAAAAGAGAAATATACATTTTGGACATTGGACTGTACATAAGAGTTTTCTTATATTATATATTATATAGCTTTTACAAAAAAGAGTATTTGAATTTATGTGCATGACAAAGAAAGGAGTGATGGTATTTTTATTTTTCTTCAAAAAACTGAAAAAAAACAAGACAAAAACAGCCTTTTTCAGCTTTTACCAACTTCCAGCTGCGGTGCCTTATTGCATGATCAAAGAAAAGTCAGCTTGTAATAACATATATCAACAGACTGTTTGTGAGAGATACTGGTTCACTCTTGATATAGAAAACAAAACAGAACACTTGATTGCACTTGAATGTTTCTTTTTGTGACAAATGCTGCCGACAGGCAACGCAGCTCACAGCCGTTATCGCATGAAGGAGGAGCTTTGATCAGTCACTCATATTTCGGTTCGATGGGGCGATGGTTTGTGAGGCGAGTGGGGAAAAGCACTTTTTTACTCTCACTTCATAAACGAGCAGATAGGAACACAGTAGCCTCCTCTTCACGAGGAGACATTCCACCCATGACACGTTCAAGCCGACAGGTACGTTCTGTAACGCCGAGGCTCTTCCACCTGTTTCACAACACTACACATGTTACTGCAAAGCTGCTACGAGCTCCCAGTGGGGAGAGATTCCTCTCTCACAGTCAGAGTCAGGTTCTTCAGTTTTCTTTTTCCAGGAAAAGTCACTTTGGCACGAGTCTGTAACCAAATGTGGCCGAACATCAGCTGGCAGCTGTAACTTGGAGCCGTGTCTTTAATAAAGCTGTAAAACAGCCAGTAATGATCTCAGCGTGGACACAGGACACCTGTCAGGAAATCTGCGGCTATGTGCGTCGGAGCACTGACGTGTAATTGGCCAAACTCTGAAGCGTAATAAAAAATAAACGATGGAGAATCAGGGAGGCTGATGTATTGTGTCGTTGTGTTACTGCTGTGATCTTGCTCGTGATCCGCCATCGGGCATCCGCAAGCACGCGGCTAGCGTTCCCCCGTGAATCCGGGTCTGTGCCCGAGGTCAATTAAAGGCGACGCTTTATGCTGTGAAATGTGCTCGAACCAAACCATAACCCACCCCCAACACAC
Organism: Pseudorhombus dupliciocellatus; assembly: GCA_016785235.1. Classification (NCBI taxonomy): domain Eukaryota; kingdom Metazoa; phylum Chordata; class Actinopteri; order Pleuronectiformes; family Paralichthyidae; genus Pseudorhombus; species Pseudorhombus dupliciocellatus. The sequence goes on along the minus strand of JAFBJW010009050.1, from coordinate 2,542,851 downwards.
ACAGGCCTGGTTTGACTGTTTCTATTTTGCTGTATCAATCAAGGCCAATCAAGAGAGCTCTGGCGCAGCAACAGGTAAAAGGGAAGAGGCGTAGCAATGGCGTTGCAATGAGACTAATTTATTTGAAATAGAAACTGTCTGACGCCATTGTGCCAGCGTCGAAGATAAGATGGTGAAGTCTAACATGGCATTGAAGTGTCTAATAAAAAACACATTTTGCTATTATCACAAGCGTGTGAGTGTGTGTGTGTGTGTGTGTGTGTGTGTGTGTGTGTTCCTGCCAGGGGGAGGGGCTACTTGATGCTGACTGTCACAAACAGCTGAGTTAGCATTTAGCACTGAACACATGTCACTGTGGTTATGGAGAAGCCATTAATTCAAATGGAGCGTGCACGAAGACATGAGTCCTTGATCTTCAAAGCAGCCAAGTAGCTACGTGCACACGCACACACACTAATCTTCCAACCAGGAGGCTCCCTGAAGCTCCAAAGACAGCAGGCATATTTTAAAATATTTGCTCTGGACTCCGAGGGTCAGCGAGTGGCCAGAATGTGCATTCCAGATGGATGTTTGTCACAGTGTGATTGACACGGCCCCTGACTGTGGCCTCCACCAATCACACGGCGCCCATTGTTGTCCAGCAGCCCAGTGACAGGCAGCATGACAAACACTCCCACCTGTGCGGCCATCAGTCTCCCTCGGCCCTCTGCTGAAGGCCGACACTGAGCCCGTTCACTGGAAACTCTCACTCGGGCTGAATGTTCCTGCACATGTCCCGTGGAGCTTTCTCCCTCAATCTGACCCGCAGGAGGATTTTCTTCTTCTAGCTATAAGTTATCTTCAATCGTGTTTCTCACAACATCAGCAGCAGAACATCAAAAGAATTCACGGCTCAGCGACGCATTTAGCACAAACATATCATTTCCTGGTTAAACTCAGCTGTTATTGTGTTTTATCATCACAGCTCCTGATACTTAAATGGTCATTAAAGCCAGACCACTGACTCTGTCTGGACACACACACAGACACACACTCCATTATGAGGAAGTGGCATAATCTCTTTTTTTTTTTTCTCATTTGACTGAATTGATAATTTATTTTTGACCTACTCTGTTTCCTGGAAAGAGTAAATGTGAAAATTAAAAATTACACAAACTACAGTTGGTCTTGAATAAAGTGGAGTGGATGTAATTGATTTTATTACACGACACATGAAACCAAACCTTGATCCAAATCAGACAAGTCATCTGGACATGAAGTAGTTATTCAGGTTTTTAGTAAAGGCAGGGCTGGTAATTTGATTTGTTTTGGTCGTTGTTTCCCCCTGGAACTACCGCTGACCCTGACTTCATGTAATCAAAGCTACTTCTAGCAATTTAATTTTGTAATTATTAACTATTTGGTTGTTGCGAGGATCATTTAGATCGTTTTACTGTGAGTGTATTTTTGATTAGAGGAGAGGAATTAACGGAGCCTTGAAGGAAATGAGCTCTAAAAATAAAAAAGTATCATAAAAACAAACAAGCAGACAATTCTCCCCGGTCGCCTGATAACATTTTGCAATAAACAAGATAAATATATCTCAGGCTGGTGGGACACCTGAGACTGCCAATAAAACCAAAGCCTTGTTAATTTAACAAAGTGGTCTATTGTTGGAGGCATCTCCAGCACAAACCGAAGGCTGCTGCACACGGATGAGCTCAGCCGCGCTCCAGTGGGAGCGGAGCGACGGTGAGAGACCGCGGTCCCTCCCTGGTGAGCATTTAACAGGTGTGACTTCACACAGAAAAGAAATTATGGATAAAACAGTAAAAATAATCATGTAACAACGTAGAAAGTACAGTGAGCCGCCCCGAGGGAACAGAAGGAATCACCAGATCTTTACAAACATCATTCATTCACACAGTCATTAAACAGCAGAGACCCCTCGGTGCTCAGGGCGTGTCCGGGTTTCTCTGAACCGCTGCTGCCGTTAAACAAGGAGGACGGAAGCTGTCAGGCTCAGTCTGCAGGGCACGGAGGAGCAGGAATGCTGGGTAACGCTATCTCCCTCGTGGCCGACTCTTGCTCCGAGCACCTCCGGGTGTGTCTTGCTTCTCGGGGGGGGGGGCAGCACCGGAGGCCGTTGCGGGGGGAGTTGGGCAGGCCCATCGAGGGGGTCGATGGTTTCACATCAGTTCTGAGCTCTGGACTGACGGTCGCAGACTACAGCAAAGAGCTGCGCACCTTCTCATAGGCTCCCAGGAAGATGAAGCCGCCCATGCTGATGAAGGTCATCCTCGGTATGGTGCCTGCAAACAGACTGCAGGAGCAGAAGAGGAGGACACGCGTGAACAAACCTTCTCCCTCTGAAATCAGAGAAAACGGAATGACCAACCGTTTCGAGAAAGGGAAGCAGTGATGCTTTCATATGACACGATGATCAACACTGCAGCCCAGGGGCAGATCATAGGAACTCAAAGAAAATAACCCTATTCAAAAGGGTTGATATGAAAAATGTCTCCTGAGTTCATTCTCACTCCTCATGCAACGACTGGGATCTGTGAAAGTATGAAAGTGATGTCCCCCACCCTCAGAGCGCAACCTACAGCGGAGGATGACATCACAAACCTTGGATTCTTTTTTTTTTTTTTCCCAGAAGAGTTTACATCAAATAAAAGAGCAGATTCTCGTGGTCAATGGACACTTGTTTGGAAAAGTAGCAAAAGACCCTCAACATTTACCGTCTAAAGCCGAGGACATTAACCCAGTTTATTTTCACTGGTGGTGTAAAAACAAGCTGGAAGACTCAGAGCAGGGATGAGCGCTACTTCCAATCACACATGAAGAGAAAACAAACATGTCCACAGACGACGGGACATGAAAGAAATGGGACGGCCCAAGCGGGATCCTCCTGGATCCGCAGCCATGGCTCTGGATCATACGCGCACACACACCCTTGGACATTGTTCTTTCTTTAATGAAAGTCTGTGCAGGAATGCCGTGGACAGACCGTATCAGGTATCAATCGGCCGATCGACAGTTTCTGTGAGCGTTTACTGGAACTCGGTGGGAGCGGGGCCCCTGACCCTCACCCCTCCATGCTCCTGCGACCCCAACGAGACAAGAAGCCGGGTCAGAGGATGTGATGGGACACAGGAGAGCACCCATCTCCCCAAGAACACCCCTCTCCCACCGTCTCCCCCACCCTCCCTGCTACAGACAGCTGTTTTTGGGATTAAGCTTCAGGCCCCCACTGCGGGGCCTCCCTGAAGCCCCCTTCCCTCTCTCTCTCTCTCTCTCTGCCTCCGTTGGAGCATGACGGATGTCCAGATGACATCCACACATGTACGTCCACTGTCCATCCACCCATCCCTCCCCGTCTCCACGTCCAGCGACGGCCCCCTCAGCTGGCTCGGTTGTTCGGGGGATTTCTCCTCCGTCTCCTTTTCTTGCTGCGTCATCCCGCCCAGACACGTGCACGCTTTACTCCCGCCTGCTCATCTGCCATTTCTCTCCATCCCTCTCCCTCTCTCGCCATGTACTTGCCTACCAACACCTCCCGTCTGCCAAGACGCCCCCACGTTCACGTGGTCTGGACTCATCCAAGCCAGATGTGACGACGGAGAGGATGGTGTGTTTATGGATGTGTGCGCCTGTGTGAGGAGAAGGTATGCGAACCCGTCTCCACGCACAACGTCTGTCTGCTCCATCATCAGCTGTGTGGGACAACACAGTCAGTATCAGAGAGGTCCACCATGTTGGACAGAAATACCTCAAAGGGCTACAGATCGGAGTCCACTGTCAGGAGGCTGAGGGGACCACTCTTCCACCAGCAGGTCACGAGTTTCTAACGTCCAGAATTCATTTGTTCATTCATCTTCAACCGCTTGTCCATTACTGGGAATCGAACCCAGGACCTTCTTATTGTGCTAACTACGGCCCTGCATCCCTGATTCTTCAAACAAGAATTTCCAATGAGTGGCGACGCCCGAGTTTTCTTCCCGTGCCACGTTAAATATGGAGTTTGTGTAGTGTCCCGTGTGGAGCTGCAGCAGCAGGGTTCATGTGCTCTGATTGTTTCTCTGTTGTTGAGGAGACTTTATCTCATAATCTTTGCTCCGTTTCATTCTTAGTTGGAGCCTTTTTAAACACAAAACCTGCGCCAACTATGAGTTTGGATAAATATTTGCGTGTGTATGATGTTTCAGAGTTGATCCAGCTTTTCTTCCTTTGGAAGAACGTGGTTAGTGTGTGGCCAGGAGAAAAATGTTACTGTCTGAAGCTCGCTACTACAGTGCTGTCCACTCCTCTCTTCAAATCCATGCAGAGAAAAAGTTGAAACAAGAGGTGACACACCTTTGAGGTAAACTGGCGTTCAGCATCATTGTGTGAGGGGTGGAGCAGACGACACACTCTCAGCTGTAGAGATCACGTGGTTTTCCTGATGCCAATGTCCAACATCTCCTCAGAAACGCTTGTGTCACAGTGGGTGCTGCTCAGAGCTTCATGGGAGATTTCTCTGGTGCACATGCACGGTCAAAATTCTGCAAACGTCAGCGACCTTTAGGCTGCCATGTTCACGTGTCTTTTCTCCATATAAGGGGATTTTTCCTTCAGTAACGTCTGAGCACATGGTCCTGGCTTCTTCTCCATACTGACCTACATTACTAATATTTCTGGCCGTGCACATGTGCAGCTCTCTCACTGGAAATTTAAGGTTTGGGTCAAAAATGAATTTACTGCACAACGCTTTTTTGGTGCCAGGTACGTCAGAGATCTCCCACATATGCTGACTCGGGGTTTCAGAGGGTCCTGACCCGATCAGGTGTTTCTAAAAGACAAGCAGGGGAGTTTCAGAGGAGCGTGTGCGAGAAGGGGCAGGTGGAAATGCTCCGAATAAATGTGGCGACATGAGTCAGAGGTTGCGCTCCTGCCCTTCCACGAGCTCTTTCCATCGCCACAATGCATCTGCTGAAACCCGAGCTACGGGCCCGCGCCACTTAGCATCACTCGCCCGGCGACATTAAATATGATCCAAAACCGATCCAAATAAAACAGTGAAGGGAGGAAAACGTGTCCACTGGCAGCTGGACGAGCAAAAGGACGCGGTGGTAGACACAACACATCCTGACACATCCCCCGGTCCTCTCATGTGATCGCCAGCAGAGTGAGAAATGAACTAATTTTAACCTCTTGTTTTGTCTCGGCTCTGGAGCGGCGTTACGTTTCCTGTGTGGGATCAGACCCACCTGTGGACTCAGCAGAGCCAGCTCCGATACTGTCACCCCCCCGGGCCTCCTGACTCACTCTGACATCACAGCCTGGCCGGCCACTGAGAGCCGTCACCCCCTCCCTGTTGTCCACCAATCACCTCCGCTGAGCAACGACACTAAATATAGTTCCCAGGCTCCACAGGAGCATATGGAAGACCAGCGATGAGCCGTTACGGCTTCAGCTTGGAGAGGTGTCCGCGCTGTTGTAGGAGAGGAGGAGTGAAACCTTGAAATCTACAATAAACTACCTTTATTAGTTCAATGTCTCTTTCATTGGATCCGTTTAAGAGAAGCAGACCCGTTCTAACCTGTGTGGCTTTTAATCATAACAGAGACAGTTTGATGTTTAAACATTCCTGCCGGGGGCGGGGGGGGGGCTTTACTTGAATTTCATGGAGAAAAAGGTGAATGACAATAACTACAGTCAGAAACACAGCTGTTAGAGCACTTTGACTAAAGAATCTTTGAATCCAAACACCACACACACAGAGGGAAGTTCATCATATTCATCATAATATTCTGTTTCACTGCTGTTCTCTCCAGAATGTCTGCTGTAGAAACCCAAATACTTTGAGGTTTTCGGGACTTGTGTGAGGTCGTCCTCACCACTGACCGTTGGAATCCTTGAGTCCAAGTGACAACAAAAAATCAAAATGTGCAAACATTCCCTGAAGGCAGACCTGTGACCTTGCACTTTCACCTGAACAAACTTCCACTTATCACCTGCAAGTCTAAGATTCACACTCACAAATCAATTCACTCTCCATCAACTCAACCTCCTCACTGTGAAGACACAGTTCTCTCACCTGTATTTCCAAATGAAAAGGAAACGTAAATCAGCTCTAAGTTTCTGTTAAACCAGAAGTGGCTGCGCTCTTTTTACTGACAGAGATGTTCACTGGTTGGATAGCAGGTGCAGATCTCTGCCACGGCAGCAACATTCATACAATCAATACGTCTTTACCAATACATTTTCAAAGTAAAAGCACAGTAATTGTTTGAGAGAAGCAGCAGTTCACTGAAGTATTAAAACATATATCAAAACCAGAAACATGATCATAAAAACAGATTCAGTTTCAGTGCATGAAAAAATGAGGGAATAAAATGTTCACTGCAGATAATAAGTGTCTAAATACTCTGCACCACAGACTCTTCGTAGAAAGCTCTGAAAGGTGGCAGCATACAGAAGAAGCACACGGATACATCACACCGTGTTTCACTCAATGGGACAGTTACACAGTCTTACATCATCCTGTAGCTCTACAACATTAAGAAGGTGAAAAGTGTTCACTCTCCCCAGTTTCGTTTCCTCAGCTGTAAAACAAAGATTGCCGCTCTCGTAAAAAAAAAAAAAAAGCACAATTACGACAAGCTCCCAGACGCCACTTTTGTTGTGCGTATGTGGCGAGCGTGTTTACTGTTCTTGCATTACGGTTTACAGAAGGCCCAGAGCAGACACAGCCTGGAGGCCGCTCTGCCTCTCGCTCTCTGTTTTGACATGACTCCTGGTGCGCTGGGGCTGTTTTGCAGGTTACTGGCGGAGGGGTGTGGGGGGTGTGCACACCGCTCTGCGCTCACCCGGGGTCTCTGGGGCATGGCACACACATGGAAGCACTTTAGAGCTTCACTACACTGCAATTGGGCCTATTACCATAATTACAGCTTTAAAGCTCCAGCAATTTGTATCAGGCATGCACCAGCGCAACCACCAGGCCTTTGGCCCCGCGGAACAACGCACCCCCCCTCCCTCCTTCCTCCTTTCACTTTCAACACACTCTCCATTGTCTTTGCATTTCATTCTCTCCTCCACCAATCAGGAGCTCATCATGCACACACTCTCTGGACTGTAGCTTATAACAGAGACACCAGGAGGAGTTGGTTGGTGGAGAAAATAGACGACAGTATGAGGAAGTTTAAAAAAACAAACAAACAAACATCAAACGTGGTGCAGAGGTGGTGAGCGGCTTCACAGAGTTCTCCTGAACATACCACTTGGTTGCTGTTGCAGTGAGAGGAGAGGATTTGCAGCCGGGGCTCGCCTGCTCTCACCTCGATGCAATTTGATCAAAATGAGCTGCAGCTTGTTAGTGGCGAGTCTGGCGAGTCTTTATTAAAACACAATTCGGAAATGTAATTTCTCTCTGATTAGATTCCAGCTCTGCAGCTACACTGATACAGTGGTTAGGAGCAGAGGGCCGGGGGGGTCCCCTCTGAGCATTAAGCCGAGGTGCATACTGACCAAATGACAGCAGCTTGTACACAAGCGGGGCCGAGGATTTGTTTTAGTGCCGGCAGCCCTCTGTGGCCCCATTAGAGCGGCCCTTTTGTGTGCTGTGCATCATAAACGCATCAAAACACTCAAATAAACCCCTCCACTTGGCCCCGGTGGCACCTTAATCAATAGGATGGTGCAGCGAGACGGCAGGAAAAGCTTTTACACGTCTCATTTTTTAAGCCGCAGCTGTAAATTCAGCCTCCCGAGAGGAGCGGCTCTAACACCAAACCTGATTAAATGTGGGATCAGGCCGACTTTAATCAAATCATGTAGAATAGAAAAGGTTTTTAAATGTGCTGGGATGACAGCGTTTGTGTAAAGACGCCATTTGGTTTTAAACCATCCCGACCGGCCTTTTAAATGTTTCCCGAGAATGAGGACGCGCACACGCTCACCCTGGGAGGCCTCGGCTCTTCCACACGTCGTAGAGCACCGTCGGGATGTTGCCGCTCGCTGTGGTCGACCCTGCCTAGAGCGAGAGAGAGGGAGGGAGGGAGAGAAAACAGACACGTGATGATGGATGGATTGTCTCCTTCACTTCCTGCTTCTCCTCACGGACAGCTGTGTCAGCGCAGGTGACACCTACATCACGCACCAGCTTGGAAACACACCCAGCCATTTGCCCACCCCATGAAAAAAAAACACACTTCAACAAGTTCTCCCTGTCTTCCTCCACACCAGTCCGTCTGGCACTTGTATTTACACAATACGGCTTAGCTGGCCGGACAGTTTTTAATCCATCAATGCGGAGTGGCAGAGCTGAAGGATAAGGCCCAGCCGGGGTCGAGAGAGATCACTGCCACAGCTCACTGAGTGTGCAGGAAACACTGTGGCTCCAACATCAGGGACGAGATGAAGATCCACGGTTTTTCATGTGAGCCGGAGAGAGAGAGAGGAAAAAAAAAACACACCCCTATTCCTTATGTTTCTGTTGGAGACAGGTGGCTGAGAAATGAGTCTCCCCTCTTCTCATCTAACAAGTTTTCTTTTCCTTTGCTGCTGCGGAATGGTGCAAGGAAGGAATGGAGGAGCAGGGTGTCCAAAACACACACGCAGACACACACACGCAGCCCCTGTGTAGCTTACGCTGACACACACAAATATATTCATGTTTCATTGGCTCACGCTGAGGTCAGGAGGTCCTAAAAGTCCCGAGGACAGATTTGAAAAGTTGCCTCAGAGTCAACATTAGAGCATCTATACTGTCAAATACAGCGACGTGAAGGGGTTCGCCGAGCCCCCCCCCGACGGTGCGGGTGATGGTGAATATGACAGCAGTGATATACAGTAGCAGTGTAGGAGGCGTGCAGTGGCAGCGTGGCGTGCCAGGCTTAATGCCGGCGCGGCCGCCACCGCTGCAGGCAGGGTGGTGGTGGTGGTGGTGGTGTGGCAGGAGTCCTGCGCTGGAGGGGCTTTACACGTCCAGCTGTGCTCTGGACGTCGGCCCCGGTGAGCCTCGTCCGTTCCAGACCGACTACTGTACAACACGGCCCTTTCATTCCGCCCGCTGCAGAGAAGAAAGAAACCTCTCCTCTGCTGCTGTGGGAAGGAAACTAATGTGACAAGCTCCAACACCCACAATTCCTCCGCGCCGTCCAATCTAAACCGTCCATACCCATCAACGCCAGCCCTGCTCCCTCTGCTGTCTCACTTTCACTCTCTCCTGCCTGGACTTGTCATCCTCCTGCTGCTGTGAGAGCAAAGCAGAGTCTGAAATGTCCGACGAGGTTTTAGAGAAATAACTTGTTAACTTTACAGGTTTTAACCAGCTGAGCTCAGGTCAGGTCTTATAAGTCTTATGTGGTCTCATAACTTATACAGCACACATTTAAGTTTTTATCATGTTTTCATTATGTTTCTTCAGTCCTATCAGTTCACTGTATTTGGCGTCGCTGTCGCGTTTAGGTAATGGAACTAGATCTGACTTTGGCGTTGGTGTGTCGGGCTCATATTGACAGATGGATTTATGTGCTCTCATCGGCCCTTTCAGAAGTTCTCCGGAGGTTGTGGTCGGGGTTGGCAGGTGAGACTCTGAAAAGAAAGTCTGAAACTCTCACTCAGACAGTTTCAGTTCTTACTTTCAGCCACTGCAGAGAACGTCAGGTCATTATCCAGGCTTCAAACTAAAAGGCATTTCTTCAAATATGCCAAATATTTTATTCTTTATTTTTATTTTATATTATTTATTTCCAAATATTTATGTTGTGCATGTTTTAATCATTTAACAGAAATATTTAAATGTCACTGCCTTTTTATGAATCATTAAGAACTAAGTATCTAATGACAGCAGTCTTTTTTAATTTCTGTAAAAGTAAAATTAGATATAATTACAACAAAGTCAGGTTATTATAAATCTTGGTACATGTACAGATGTTTTATTTCCACTGAATCCAATGAAGCCTTTCTCACAGCGGGCCCGTGGAGCCGTTGATGAATCAAGGAACTCGACCTTATAAAGTTATAACGCAGCAGCTCTGAGGAAGCACAGGCCGAGTCCTTTGCTGGTGGTAAATTACAGCAGCTGCGTTTCAGACAATGCTTACAGGAAGTGTTTGTACCGAGCTCGTCCACCTACAGCCAACGGCTTCTCGCAAGAGATCAAGACCAAGTGTTTTGTTAAATCCAGCGTCTCATTAGTTAGGATGGAGGGAGGTGAGGTGAGGAGGAGGAGGAGGAGGAGGTGGAGGAGGAACACTCTGTCTTCTCCAAGGACAGTTTGTGCATTGGTGTGTGTGTTTGTGGAGGGGAGGCTGGTTGGGGTAACTCTGAACTCACTACCCTTTATAAACAGACACACACGGACACCTAGACACACACACACACAGTGGACGTAGTGAGGGAAGCCAGACTTACAGTTTGTGTGAGCCAGAAGTAAGAGAGGAGGAGGAGAGGTGGAGGAAGAGGAGGGACACCACACAGCAAACACAGAGTGGGATGTGTGTGTGTGTGTGTTTGGGGGGGGTTACACAGCATAGATGAGGGACACACTGGTCCTCTGCTTCACCTCTCAGTGACAAGCAGCCTTGAGATGGAAATTCCTCCGGAGCAGCAGTGAGTCCTCACTCTAACACTAACCATGAATACAAACACGTCTTCCCAACACTGTCCATAGTCCAGATCCCATGACAAGTGTGTGTGTGTGTCACTGCTGCCCCAGTGCTGCGTCGGCCTGCTCCGTGCTGTGTGCACTGCTCTCTGCCTGCGAGGCATCACCTGACATCAATGTTTAGAAGTCGCTGCCAGTGGTGTGTGTGTTTGTGTGTGTGTACCTTTGCAAGCATGATCCTGGTCTTCGCCACGTCCAGTGGCGTGGTTACAAATGCCGCTATCGCCCCTGCAACAGACAAATAAGCACATTTAAAAGAGTGAGCACATTAAAAGGATCCCCTCTGTTCTCTGCTTGAAAACTAAAAATAAACCCATAAAGAGTTCAATTACTTCACCACAGTTACTGTAATGTTCTAATTCTGCAGTAAACACAACTCTTGGCTCCTCGACTCCACTGAGTTCTCAAACAGGGTATTTCCAAACCAGAACCATCCCCATTATTAGACCACAAAAACCAGACAGACACACTTCTATTCCCACCACCACCCCTCTCCTACACTGCCTTATCCAACCCATACACACAGACACAGACACAGACACACTCACACCTGCATAGGCTTATTTAGAAATGTTCAGACGTAAATGAGCACACAAACACACACCCACTCCCTCAGAAGAATTTTATTGGAACAGTTACACCCCAACTTCCCTTCAGCACTCCAAGTTGGAAGCTGGACCGGCTGCACGCTCCAGAGGTGTCCCCACTGGGGCGCAGTGTGTCAAGCAACAAACTGTGTGTGTGTGTGTCACTCTGCCACAAACATAGCAACTGTTCGAGGGTAAACATATCCATATGGGCCACCAAGGAGCAATGTGACGCAGGCGAGTTGAGGACACAGGAAAACATTAGGATCAGTGTGGTGTTACACACTGTTATGTTTTACTGGTTAATGCTGCTTGAGTTTAAAAGCAGATTTAAATCATTTATTTTTTTCCTTCCTCGGGTGAGCGAAACTCAGACTTCAGCAGAAACCGAAGAGACACGGGCCTCGCCGAGCGGCCGGTAATAATCTTGGAGAGCAATAAAAAGGAGGCATTATCCAGATAAATCTTGCACGTGGGGGTGCTGGATCGGAGGATCTAAATTTGGCTGGAAATGCCATGTGATGTGATGAAGGTTAGACGAGGCGGTGATGTAATCCCCCCGTCTCGAGCTAGGCAGTTTTCTCCGGCTGGTTCAAATGGGGTCAAGTCCGTCATAAGTCAGCGCGCGGCGCACTAGCAGAGATGTTTGCGGTGATTAAACGCGCCTGTGTGAGCATTTCCAGTGTCAGGCAGATAATGGACGAGCGAAAGAGAGAGTGTGAAGTGCAAAGTAAAAGGGGAAGTGGCTGAAACTTGAGGATCCCTCTTGGAAAGCAGAGGGGCGTGAACTTGACTCCTAAACCTGCACCCACCAGGACCCCTGCCCACATTTTACACCGTCCTACTCCAAGTTTGGCTGCTGCTGTCTTATTTTTATACCACAATTAATAATTCTAGTACAAGGCCATCAGATTGCTTTAGGATAAATGCTCAAATACCACCCATATATATCCCTAGAGAAAAACGTTAGGGTGTTGTCTGAAAGATTTTGTCTGGAAACTTGTTTCCAAAATGACAATCCTGTCTTTTCCATTTTTCTTTCCATCTCCTGTCTCCTGTCTCCTCTCTCTCTCCCTCTCTTCTTCCCAGGGTGGATTAAGTCCTGCTGGGGAGGCACAGAGCCACATCTCAGCTCCTCTGGGTGCCGTCTCCATCAGCTGCCTCTCTCCACCCTCGAGTGCAGCGAACCCCTCTCTTCCTGTCCGGCCCTGTCTGCGTGGTGCGGTGTCGGAGGAGTTATGGACTGAAAGCTGCGCGGTCTAATAACAGATCCCGATTCCAGTGCGGAAATGTTCTTCTACGGAAATATGTGTTTTGAATGTGGTCCTGCTTTTTCCTCGCAGAGAAGAATGCACTGTGTATAAAGATAGATGACGTGACAGATGTGTTATTCAAACAGTGGCGGTGCACAGTTTTCTGCACAGTCCTGGGTTAATATCATGCTCTACCTCCTATACTGATACTGTACAAGCCAAATGGCCATCACTGTTGTCCAATGCACCACAGACACAAACAGCTGACTGGCTGACCAACGAGCAACATTATTTTCCTCCATCGCACATCAGTGAACCCAGAAGCAATCAACAGACAACAGAACTGCAATGTCACATGACCTTTTCAAGATGTGGGAATGCCTTGAATAAAAGAAGAAAATCCTTAAACACAGGTCTATGCTCAAAACCTGAACTTTAAAAAGTGGTTGTGACTTAACTTTAAGCTTTTTATCTCGTATGTACACTATTACTCCTGTTGTATAATCCTAATTCTCACTAAGCCCCTGTTCTTTGTGTTATTGGTCCACTCCCTTTCCCATCTCTCCCTCCCTCTTAAACCACTTCAGGCCCCAGTACTCAGGAGGTCGCACAGCTGCAGGGGCCCGTACCCGCTCCCTCCTCTCTTCCGGCCGAGGCAGAGGACATAAAATCCTGGTATGGTATGATTGTCTTTGGCCGACGGACATGAGAACTTGTCGTTTTGAAGTCTAAGAAAAAGCCTGGAATGACTTGTTCTCATTGTCTCGTCCGTCGTGCTCCTGCAGAGGGTGAGGATGGGATTTCAACAGCTGAGCGCCAAAATTTTCCAGAACTGGTGGAAGACTATGACTTTGGATACACTTGACCTGTTCTCTTGTGGCCATGATTTAACCCATCCAACCCCCCGTGTCTCCAAACAACCAACCAACTGCCCAGCCAGCCATCCATCCATCCATCCATCCATCCATCCATCCCCTCTTTCTACCGCCCACTCCCCCTTGTCTCCCAAAGCACCATATAATTCCCTGCACCTGCAAAAGCTCCGCACACTGCAGCCTGCCAAGAGTAGAGCGCTTGACCTTGCCTCCGCGACCACAGCGTCTGGGAGAAAGAGAGAGAAATGTCGATAGAGGAGGATGATGAAAGAGCAAGAAAAAAGGAGAGAAAGTGGGAGGGAGACAGAGGGCGGGAGAGAGGAGGCTGTAGTTAGTGGAGATAACAGACACAGTAAAAACACATTGTGAACCTTGGTCCGGTCTGGGGTCCAGACCCACGGCTGGGAAAATGCTTGTTCTGCTATTTTCCTGGTGCATTTTCTCCCCAATGATGAAACTTGTTTCCCATCAAATGTGACTGGGAGAGAGGGGGGCAGCAGAGCGAGCTGCAGAGCTCCCACTCCGTCATCTTATTGCTTCACTCACACCAGGGCTGAGTGACATCAGGGCCCATCTTTTTACAAGCATTGACTGATGTGAATTAAAATAAACTATGTAGTCTTGGCAATTTTTGTAATATTACATTATTGTCATCATCTCCGTGTCAATGTCCAAGGCCACAATGAATGATCCTATCAACATGTATTGTGTGTGTGTGTGGCTGATAAATGTTATTGCTCTGAGCCACAGAGCTCCACTGTTGTTCCAAAACAGAAAGAGCTGCTTGTGATGGGATCCCGGCAGAAGTGATGCTGTTCAACATGATACTCATTACAACATAAACACATCACACTCAGACAAAGTTCAGTCCAGTACGATATTTACCATGACACACCCACAAAACTGACATAGTCTATCATCACAACGCATGCAGGGTCGGACACCATGTATCAAACATTTGCAAACTCTTTTAGCTGGAATCAATTAGACGGGGAAACTGTAACAAACAGGATCAATTTGTGCAAATAATGACGAGACTTTACTGTACTCAGCATTCTGACGATTATTGAAAAATGAAACTCATACGTTAAATGTGAGTCAAACGGTAGTGATTATCTGTGCCTGAATGACCTCGGGTCACAGAGCCGCTCTCCCCATATTCAAGTGGCCACTGAGTGAAACCACCTGATGTTTTTGTTTTGAGAATGAACTCAGGATGGGGAGGCGGCCTGTCTCTTTTTCTCCCACCACTAGTTCCAGCGGGGCAGAGAGGAGACAGACGCAAGGTTAGCCTTTGTGTAAGTGCACAGCTGGGCCGCCTCGGGCCCTGCAAGGTATGATTACTTCTCAGGGAGAGCAATAGAGAAACAGCATGGAGCGATTACTAATATTTTCTTTGTTCATCCCCGGCTGCCTCCCCCCTGCCCTGTTTAATCTGCAGCATCTTATCTCATCCACCTACTACCTCACACACGACACAAACTGTGTGTGCGTGCACGTGCATGCAAATGCAAACAAGTAAACACACAGAATAAAGAGAGAAGAGAGCGAGTCGGAGCTCGGGATGCGTCATGTGTATTCCATTAGAGGGCAGATTAAAAAAGGAGATTTTGTTTTCCACATCAAAGATCTCACGCTGGGGGATTCCTGTCCATCTCTCTGCCTCTGCGACTCCCTCCCTCACTCTTCCCCTCACTTTCATGAATAAAGAATAAGGGCTAAACCTGGGAAAACAAACTCTTTGACCTGTGAACCCTCGTGTCAGGGTCGCACTTTGCACCTGGACAACTTCCCACAGGAAAGAGGCGGTGGGTCTGTGTGCTTGGGTCCCTGTGATACATGTGTTTTGTTTTGTTTTTTATTGCGTGTCTGCATTTGATTGCGGGTTTCATTCAAATTCCCATCATGCTCGCAAAGCTCAATTCCGTGGATTTTTTGTGGCTCCATCTTGGTGTTCAACCGTAACGGTGTTACTCCCTCCTGCTATGCTCGTGCTGTTTTTGAGGTCTGAGCAGATGGGGCACAATGCACAGTTAAAAACCACAATGCTGTGAAATTCATGGGTGAGAAAAACATTAGCGATGACTTAGGAGGATGTCGGTGTCTGGTCTGAAAGGGCCTTAAATCTACGTAGTGACTCATACGTCAGATTCCTTCATATCCTGCGACTCATTCAATTGATTGACCGAATTCCCGGACTTGTCCCAGACTGGAGCAGAGATCCTGGGGGACTCAGTGACCGCATGAAGTTAATGCGGAGGATTTGTCAGCGAACTCTGAGATGGTTTTTCTCCCCTTTTCCCGTCTTTCTCTTTTTCTCACTGACAGCTGTGCTGGCTCGGTGCAAAATAAAAAGAGAGAGGTCATAAGGCAGCACATTACTGTCCTGCAGAACAGCTGGGAGATCGTGCCACACACACTCACTTCCCCAAATTCCTTCACTCTGGCATTTTCTGAACTAAATCGCAGTATTATATGAAAGCCTGTGAACACCGAGGTGGTCACTCTGAAGGAATGGCAGTTTGCGAGAGGAGGAGAGGAGAGGAGAGCCAGAAGGGAAATTAGGAGGAGAGGATCGAGGGGAGAAAGAGGAGGAGGAGGAGAGAGGAGAGGAGAAAGTCCAGATTCCAGCAGTTCAGCTCTCCGCCAACGGACATGTCCAGATGGCCTGGAGAGAGAGGGTCTTTTGACTGAGGGACAAAGAGACACTTGTGAACGACAAATCAAACTCTTGCAAATGTAAAAACACACACACACACAGCTGTGTGGCGTATTGTTCACGTCTTAGCTCCGTCTACTGATGAAACGCTCGACTGTCCGACTCTCGTGCCCTTGAGACATGATGTCACTCCAACAAAATGTCTTTTCAAAAAGAGACGGCGTTTTATGTGTCCAGGGCCATACAGTGAAGCGACCAAGGGGGCAAGGAGAGAGGAGAGACAATTAAGGAAGAGGTCAAGAGAGGGATGGAGGGGGGAGACAAAAAGGAGTGGATATGCTGAAAACTCATGATAAACCAGGGGCCGGTTTGATGGGCGTCGTAACAACCCTATAAAATGGGGCGTTAAGTCCCATTTGCGCCTGCCACGATGATACAGGGGGGATGCAGTGGGTGAGGCAGCTGTGAATGTGTCACAGCATAAGCACACTATTTTAACTTTACTACGCATTTACCGCTGAGAATAATTATTGTTAATGACGAGTCGGCGAGAGCAGAGCTATGGGGAAGGAATAAAATACATGGATAATAAAGACGGGGAAAGAATAAAGTTTATGGAAAGAGCCGATACATACCTTTAAATATTCCCAGAGTGGAAACTGCACCAGTGAGAAGGGGATCTGAAACACACAGAAGACAGAACGTTTGATTTGTCACGATCATATTGTGTCTGGGGGCAGTACAGTGCTGCAGTGGTTAGCACTGAAGGCCCTGGGTTCGATTGTTGCCAGCATGGTATTTGTGTGGAGTTTGCATCCCATCAGTGTGTGTGATTTGGCAGTTGCCCTATGAGGATTTTGGGGCCACACACAAAATCTTGTTTAGGCCCATCAAAATCCTAGGCTCGGCCCTGTCGCTACCTTCCCTTGCATTCGTCAGAATGCTCCCTTGTTCTTTCCTACTGCTGATTATGAATGGATGGAAGGATGGAAGGAACAGAAAGATGCAAGGAGGGTCTGGATGACTGGAGTGTGAGTGTTGCCACTGAATACACTCAAATCACCTCGGGGCAAGTTTCCACTGGAAGAAATCAATGACATTGCCAAGGCAGGGTGCAGAGGCACACACTTGTGAAAACACACACCACACACATGGAGACACAGCACCCACATACCAACACACACGCGCACGCACGCGCACGCACACACTTCCTGTCATCTTACACTGCGGGCAGGATGGAAGAAGCGAGGGAAAGGAAAACAAAAGCAGAAGGAGAAATAAATCGAGTGACAGCGAGTTGTGTCATCAGCCTTTGATCAAAGCAACAACAGGATCATTCATCCATCTGTGCCGCCAACGCGTTCCACCGCGCCATGCTGAACACATGGGCACAAACTGCACTCATCCAACTGTGAGTCAGCCGCAGCACAAAGACAACACACAAACTGTGTTTATGCCACTTAATGAGCTTATTAAGCACTTAGTCCCAATGAAGTGACCTCATGTAAACACCGAGTCTGCAGGAGATTAAGTTAAAGTGTATGTACGGCATCTGCTCCCGCGCAGCTAATCATTAAACTTAGGCTCGGTTTTTATCAGCAGCTATTTAAAAACAAAAGGAAAGATATGAGCTGTGGAAACGAGCAAATTCAATTGAGTGGAACAAATCAAATTTCGGAAATGAGCCGATAAGCGCACTTGTGTAAACAGTAAATAAGATAATGCAGAACATGTTGTTTTATAACTAAACCTAATACAATGTAAGAAGAGGTATTCATAAACATGTGATCAAGTGGCCTAAATGTAAAGTGGGCAAGGTAAGCTGGATGTGAAGCATAATATGGTGCAAATATGAATTTAAATGTCTAAAGTTCACAGTAGAGTGAGCCTCTCTGACCTGACAGTTCTCAAGTTTTTCGGCACTTTACGAGTTGAGCAGTCAGTGTGAAATGCATAACATACGTCATGGCTGGTCTCACATGTTTCCAGGTTACAAATAAGCAAATTGGCAATTATTGTCAAACGTTTCACCCCGCGCTGTCACAGGAACCAAAACTCAATCTCCTCCTCACTCACGTTGACTGGCAGTGAACAGGGGATGAAGCTTTGTCTCTGAAATATTTTCTGACTGATGTGACGAGGCCCTAAAGGGAGAGTCGAGGCTGACCTGTCCTAACAGTGAGCGGCTGACCCATCTCCTGCTGTACAGAGACAGGAGCCACGTGTTTGAGACAACACAGGAAAAAAATGATCTCATAGGTCCAGTTACTAAAAGTGAACCCACACATCTGAGCGATGACAATACTGAATTTACAGCGGCCACCGTATAAAAAGGAATACATCCTATTGAATGGGTGTTTTTTTTTTTTTTTTTGAAATAACTAGAAAGTTTTGTTGCTTTTTAACACAGACTTTCAATAAAGGAGATCCATCGGGTCCGTCCAGACAGACACAAGCAAATTCTCTCAATCCACAGAGATCATCTTTACTGTCTGGCAGACTGCAGATCTGTTATCCAGGCCCCAGCAATGGGGTGTTACACGATGAAGAGTGAGTACACCGCTGGTTTCCAACTGAGAGTGAGCGCTCAAAAACAACCAAAGTGCTAAAGCGCACCTGTCTTTTATTACTGCCATGATGTGATCTGCTTTTCCCAGACCAGGGAGATGGACAGATGCATAAAGAGAAAGAGAGAGAGAGAAAAAGAGAGAGCGAGAGAGAGGGGGTTGCAGTGGTAACAGCATGCATTGCTGTTACAATTACAAAAGTAACTGAGGACTTTTCATGGCACTGCAGCAACTTGTGAGAAAGACAGATGTGTTCCGCAGGAGATCTGGAAAGACCAAACGACAGTGATTCATGACTTGGTTTGATAAAGCTGCGTGCGTCTAAGCAGATACTGAATGTCTGAAAACCAGATGTGGTCAGATTAAAAATGATAAGCCATTTATTAGGAGTGTTGCAGTTGCACAAACACCCACACACGCTACATGAATGAACATGGCCAGATGTGGCAGATACAGGAGTCTGGAAGTGCGAAGGACATCAGAGCAATTCACTGCACACTCAATTGATTTTTCTTGAGTTATGAAATGCTTTCTTCTCATTAACAAGCAACAAGTCATCAACTTAACACAGCCTGGTGCAGGCGTTGCGACGGGAGGAGAGGAGAGGAGAGAAAAGGATGTGAATGAATCTCTCAGTGAAGGAGAAAGGATGGAGGATGAATTTTTCCCTCCGTCACTGCGATGCTCCCAATCACAAGTAACCCTGGGTCTATTTATTTACACTGAGCTGAGAAATGCGTGCAATGCGTTGGAATGAAACTTTGACCACAACGGCAAGCCCTGTGTCACTGCGCTGACTTGCAATAAAAACACAAGCAAGATTTGTGAAAACAGCCCTGGGGAGCGAGCAGATTTTAGTTTTAAAAGCCGTGCTTTTGTTTTCAAACTGAGGAAACCATGGAGAAAAACACATGCGACATGTTTGCACCTGCTAGTAACACTGTCACTCAGCTAGGACTGAAGAGATTTTCAAAATAAAACATTCCCATTGGAGGACAAGATGATGATAGTGGGTCTATAGGCAAATTATACTGTTTATAGGTGCTTTTATTTTGAAGTTTTAAACTGTCAATTGTTTTTGTGTTTAAACCTTCATAACAGATGTGTAAACTCTATAATCAGCCATTTTAATTACGTCATTATCTGTTAACACACCAGACAAGTAAATCTCTAACATCAAAGATCTTATAGTTCCTCAGGAAAGTTGCTGGGCCATGTGTTCTTCACAAAAGATTTGTTTTTCATTTGATTTTCACCACTCAGGCCTCATAAACCTGCTGAAAACAAATATTAAAAACAAAGATTTAGAATGAATAATACATGACGATAATTGCACTACATGAATAAATAGAGTTTTGACATTAAGTGTGAGGCCCAGACAAAGTGGACTCTAAATATGTTGAAACTGAGGACAAACCTGGTTTTCATTTACTGTGCGTGGTTTTATTTCAAATCAAAGCCCCCTTTGGATCAGACACATGGTGTGATGACCAACAGTCCTTTGCCTCGTCCCAATTTAAACACTTATTTTCATAGATCTTGAGATACAATAAATCCTTTGAACAGTTTTGGGATACTTTTTAATCGGTTGTTGACGAAATATTTTCAGATGTTTGTGGTTCGACTGAAGCTCGAGGATGAAGGATATTATTGTCATCTGTGAGTTTGACGCGTGACAAAAGCTCTTTTCATCAAACAACAGTGAAGTGGACTTTAATGCATCTGTCGAGATGATATAGATTACACACTTTAAGTGAACAGGATTTCTGTTCTACAATTGGACAAAGAGTGTTTTATAAAACACAGGCCCGCATGCTCTGAAGTATCACACACGGTAAAGTGTGCTCCTTCGGCAACTGTAAACGTCCCAACACAGTGACCACTCTGACATTTTATAAATCTGATTTAATGTGAAACACTGGAGAGCCAAATATCCCTGCTCTTTCATCCATAAACAGGCAATCATTCAACAACCATTTATAGGTTTGGAGTAAAAATGATAGAACTTTACAAGCCACGGTTTCATTTCCAGATGTTCACATGTTGCTGGTTTATAAACATATATAATCAATTTAACCAAAAGAAGGATTGTGAGCTGCACGCCTGCATCGCTGCCTCCATCAGGGATTTACATGTCCCCAGTGGAGCCCAGGGCTCTGGTGTTGTGTATTAGGATACACCTGCCTGTAACTGGCTGCAGATGCTGAACCCAAAAGTCAAGAACTGCACTTTCCTAAGCCGCTGGGTCAGTGGGCAAACTGCATGGTTTTGATATTCTAGAGTTACGGAGAGGTCTGCTACAACGGTTAAGGGCATATTTAGACTTCTGCTGTACGTCATGGTGGAACGGCACGCAGCCACACAGGCAGCCAGGTTCCTGCTACAGCAGCCTGGCATGAAGGAAACCAGGCAGCATGAATCCCCACTGCCGCGTGGTACTAACTGCTGACTGCGTCTCATCCCCCTGACTCGTATAATGCCTCAGCTCCCAGGGCCAGTTCACAGCCAGGAAGTGGAGCCAGTTTCTGTGTGCGCCTGCTTACGTCTTTGGGAGGACCATTAACGGCACAGACATTAGCTTTTCAGGACATTTTGGCTGGTCCTCAATTTTTCAGAGGGTCGTTAGAGGGTTAAAAGTTGCTCTTAGGGTTAGAGTCCACACCAGGTTGGGGTTTAGTTGTGATAATTAAGGCGAGGTCTATGATGAGAAGCGGATTTTAGGTTGAGGTTAGTCTTGTTGCTTCATAAATACCTTCTGGGAAATTGATGCCTTTTACATAATCCACATTATATCATCAGTGTTCACAGGTAGGGCAAATCAAAAAGAGAGCAGGTTGTTTTAACCTTGTTTCAGTGTTTAGTTTCACACAAAATAAACGTGCGGCTGTTATTTCGAGGATCTGTTAACAGGAGAAATCACGGACCTGAAGGCAGAGCAGCTCCGATTTTTATGTTCTTTTAAAATGACTGAGGTTTTCAACCGCCGGCCAATACTTTAATAGCTCCAGCTTATGCCAATCAGTACACTTTCATGGCCACATGAGCAGCAAAAGACTCGCAAACGACAAGCTGGGAGATGGACGCCGCACACGCAGTGTATTTAACATGTTGGACGCTGCGAACACGGCCATATGCACATACAGCAGATGCTTAAGTAATCATCTCTACATTTATGGAAGAGGGAGTCTTGCAAAGTTAAGTGGTAAATCAGTTGTTTAACGACTCTGGCCTTGACTAACACTTAAAAACTATACATATCAGGATCTGTTTAACTGTGGATGACATCAATGAGGAATGACCACCTTCAGGCAACTATGGCTAAATTACTTTGAGGTTAAGACATTTTGCACTAGAAAAACAATCTGTACTCCCCCTGAACTCTTTAGCTTCAAACTAAAGCCCAGCTGAGACGATTCAATCAGACTCGCGCAGATGTTTTGACCCTCTGTTTCATGATGAACTGCAAGAGAAAAATACTGTCTGGACTTCTTCTGGACTTTGCCTTTGAAGGATGCAGAAGAATATCACAGAAGGCAAAAAAATGACGTATATATTATGAAGCAGAAAAAAGTTGCTGTGTTATGCTGTGTTATAGGATAGGATCAGGAAAAGGACAATGACACTCACAGCCCCTACAGAGAGTTCAGTGCACGTCTTAAAGCAGCTCTCCTCTTGTTTTGCTGCTCACAATAGTCACCTCTAAGACTGCAGCTATAGGCACAGCTTCATTTAAACCCTGCAAAGCTATGGATCTGCTTCTTGGCCACAGCATCAAAACCATGTTCCAGAAGCTGTGCAGCATCTGCACGGCTCACAAACATCTGTGACACCCAGCCGGCCTCCAGGGTACAGGACGCCGCTGCTGGGAAACTCATGATCAGCTCTCACACGGACCGGCTACGCTGCAGGTGTGTTCTTATATTTATTGTAAATTTTGTTGTGTATAATGACTCTCCACGTGTGCGTGTGTGTGTGAAGAGCACCATTATTTGTTTGCTGGCTGACACGTACTGTAAGTGATCCATCGTGACAGTGCCACTTGCTGCGCCTGTCAGGTATGATATAATAAGAATACGGCAATTGCGTCTGCTGTGTATTTCTGCTGACAGTGCGTAAGTGTGTGAGTGTGTGTGTGCATCTTTGCCAGCTGTATTAGCACTAACTTTATTAGTATTCAGAGAGGCTCCGAGCTGTCACAGGCCCTTAGGCGCTCAGCGGAGGGCAGGAAAAACACATGTCAAAATATATTCACATTGAGCCTGATTGCAGGCAAGCCAGTTGGCTGCAATTTGACAAATGACTTTTAATAGGTCAGACTGCAGCCTCTGCATACTGATGAGTGCTTAGAGGGAGAGTAAGGGAGATGGATATTAAGACGGGGAGACAAGCAGACAAATGTATGGATGCCAAAGGAACGGATGAGAAACATTACTCATCCTTTCCAAGAGGTGCCTTCCAAAAAAATCCTCATCCCTGTTCAGGGCTCCTTTCAAACATCTATCGACTGCTGCAGTGGTATTACTCCACAAAACCAGGACTCAGGTGCTTTCCAACAAATTCTGATAATGTTTCTCTGCATGCCAAATGTTCAGTTTAGTGCAATTTCATTGACATGACGAACAACACACTGTATGTGCTGACAGGTGTTTTTTAATGTCAGCTGGATCACATCTGGATAATCTCTGGAAGACTCTCAACTGTTGATAAACAGCACCATTGCTTCAACATTACACACTTAACAACAACCAACAACCAGCAAACAACACTCTGGGCTCCATGTTTGACTCAACACAAAGCTCAAAGTCTTGATTTATATCAGCTAATAAATATCCCAAAATGTGATTGATTCCAGTGATATTCTACTTCCTTCAATCTGTTTGTTCCTTATAGTAATCCTCACAAATAAAGGAAAAAAAAACAACAACAAGCGACTTGTGCCCATGGGTGTGTTTGTCTGAAATGAGGTGTGATCAGTTGCATTGTTCACACTGTTATCATGAGGCAGCAGGGCAGGATTGCACAATAGGTTAAAACAACAGTTCTCAATTCAGTGGTGCAGTCTCTCAAAGATACTTTAAGGCCTTGTCATCATGCAGTAATAAGATGCATGATGCTCAGACCCACGCTCAGGTAATGATGAATAATGATTCAATGACTTTTGTGGACACAAACCTACTAGTTTCAGTCTTTCGTAATACCTGGAAAACTGCCATTATATCAACAATCCATCAAGGTTCAAGCTCATCAGGTTTTTAAAGGCAAAGGAATACGGCACCCTCATTGGCTGATTAATTGGTAGACTAGATCTGTTGCACTTTTCTGAACCCTGCCCCCTGTGCCCTCTGGATACGCATACGTGTGGCTGAATACTTTTCAATCAGATTGGTTAAACCACTGCAACACATTATATGTTTAAATAAGCCAGATGAGTGTTAAATGACAATAGCAACGCACAGCCTCACACATTTTTAAAGCTTCATTATGAAATCCCAGACACAAATGAGAGTATTGTGAAAGACTTTAACTCAAGACAGTCAAGACACTATGGTGCAATCTTGAACCCAACAACACACTCGTTCTGCTGCGTTCTTGCCACCAGATGTGGAGCAAATGAGCAAAGCAGCAAGTGATTCATGAGCCAGAGCAGTCTGCTGGAGCCTCTGTTAGCACTCGATACCGAGTGACCATTCCAAATCCATTTGGCAAAACCTCTGAAACCTGTGGATGTGGAATTTACCAAACGTACCATGTCAAATGGGACCATGTGTACTCTCTCACTTTTAATTCCTCCAGAATCAATGGCTTCTTTCAAATGTTTCAGTAGTCAGTTTTAATAATGCGACTCACTAAAGACTTCAGGTTAAGATTAAACAACATATCTACTTTTCAATACAATCACAATCAGAATCAAGCTCTGATTATAAACTATGCCTGGGACATCTGAATACTGCTCGTAAAAAGCTGCCTTTTGATTGTGAAGCAAATATTTTGTTCTTATTTTTCATGGAAGCAAGGGGGACGCATGATGAGAATGAAAAGCAGACAAGTTCAACAGTGTCTCACACACATCCAGGTTAAAAAGAGAAGAGGAAGAGGAGCAGATTGAGAGGAGAGAGAAAAGAGAGGAAAGGAGAGGAGAAAGAGGGAGAGGAGCGGATAAAGAGGAGATAAGAGGAGAGGAAGAGGAGAGAGGCTTTTAAGAGAAAGCAGATGTAAGTGAGACGGTGAACTGATCAGCAGCAGCCTCTTTCAAAGTGGAGGAATCGCTATGGCCCAACACACACAAACATTTGGACACACCCACATTCCTCCTGTTGCGTGTCACAGAAGAATGACGAGGAACCGACTGTGGTGACACGCTGATAACAAACAGACGCAGATCAGATTTTAATATGTTGAAAGTTGATAAAGTCATTAATCATGTCAGGGAAGCAGGTGGTGTTGGACACGTCTGTGTGTTACTCTGCCAAGTGTTTAACCTCAGTCTCCAGGGAATCACTGAGCAGGAAGAAACCAGACCTGTTTGTCAGCTGAGGGACAATGCACTTGAATATATGAACACAATCTACACACGCACAGGCGTCACAAAAACACTGCACGGCAAGGGAGTGAACACACACAACACACACAGGGGCACATTGCTGGTTAGTGCAACTACAATGAAGCATGACAGATGAGTGAGTGTGATAAGGATGTATGTTGAAATACTGTGAGTAAATGCTGAGCGTGGGGGGGTTAGGCACTCATTTCCCTAAAATAATAACAGCTGGTCACGAATATAATTTCAAACTAGGGGGTGCAATTTAAGAGTGTGTATTATTTTTGATAAGGCTTGGGATATGGCAAACATACTCTAAACTAGAGGGGCACATTGACATGGGTCAGTTATTCATTCTTGCCATGTACTTGCTTGCGTGACAACCCATTTAGTTGTATCTCTTTAGCTTTTATCTGTCTGTTGAAGATATCATCATTATATAAGTATCAGCCTAATGTGTTCCCTGTTTCAACATCATACAGTGTTAATTCATTCACTATGAGCCGCTCTATGTTATGTTAGTAAACACCAGACCCGAGCCGTCCATGCGTGTGTGCACTCATGTCACACCTAGTTACTGCAACGCCGACGCACGCTACACCTGACAGGGATGCTGCAAAAGCCCTGGATAAACATGGCAGCAAAGGAGGAATTTGTATGACAGTCCAGTGTGCGGCGGCTATAAGTACACCTCGGGGACAGAGCGGTTCAGGGCCTTTTAAATAAATAAACAAACACATAAATAAAGCCAATCGATAGAAGCAGCCTGATCCGGCACCGTGGCCCCGTGTTTGGCCTCTCACTTAATAAGAGAGGCCTGTGGGAGAATGAGCGGGAGGACAGGAGGTGGGGGGGGTGAGGCTTAGATTACTCTGGGCTGTTGTATAGAGATGGTTAGTGTAAGCTCAGGCCTGCTCTGGCTATTACCACACCCGCACACACCTCTGAGGCAGACATCACACGAATCAAATGCTCGTCCAAACCTAAACCCATATCACAAACTAGGCATGACTCCCCTGTGTGCAGCTCCTCACAACCTCATCTGTCACAGATGAGGTTGTGTGTCGGAGGCCGCACGGTTGTGTGCGCCCTCCTGCACGTGCATGTGTCCCTTTTAGACGCATACTGTTTAACTATGTGGGGTGTTCAGCCTTAAGCGACAAGCGATCACTCATCCCGACCTTTCCAGCTCCCTGGCGCTGTAGAGACGAGAATGAGTGTGACTGCACTTGCTGAAGAATTCCACCTGACAGATTTGAATGCCGAGGGCAGCACAGTGTGTGTGTGTGTGTGTGTGTGTGTGTGTGCGCGTGTGTGTTTAAACAGGCCAAGAGGTTTTAGCACCAGCACTTCTCGCAAAAGCCAATCAAATTTTTGCTGGCCCCAGATCCCATAAGTTGCTGCAGCAGCCCGGCGGATGTCAGCACAGGGCAGTAATATTCCTGACAAATTAAGACTTGTTCTGAGCTGGGGGGGGAGGAAGCAAAGGAGAAGAAGGAAGGGGGTGGAAGAACAGTGTGTTGGCAAAGATTCAAGTAAGCAATTCCATGGACATGAGAGATATGCTTCCCAGAAATTGAGAATAATATTTATGTTGTGCTTGAAATTTTTTCTGCCTCCCACCTGTGAGCAGCTTGTTGCTTTTAAATGGACACGTGATACAGCAAAAGAAATCAGGCGAGGGAGCAGAGGGAAAACTCACTCTGTCATGAACAGACACCTGATGCTTCACAGCCTTTGAGTTTGGGCCAACGCTTCACGTGAAGAGCCCAGGCAGATCAAACCCCATCTAAAGGCCATTTTTCTGCATGCTAACAGTAGCTAATTGCATGAGAAAAAAATGGTACCATTTCTTTTTTCCCCCCGAGTTGTTAAAAACAGCCGTTTGTAACTGTCACAGCCACCGGCGGATGACATCAATGGCAGAGTGCATATTAGCCAATGAATGGTGGTGTGGTGTGACACAGAATGCCCCGAGGGTCAACCAATTAGCTGCTGACAGGAAGTCAGATGTATGGCTGCCTGAGGAGGTGGCTCTGACTGACTGAGAGAAAATGTGTTAAAGCTGACGTGTGCATGGAGCATGGACGGCTGTGATCCTGCACAGTTCACCCAACAACACAGCTGAATGTTGATGGTAGAGGCTATAGAGCAGAGCGACTCGTAGTTTCCTCCATGCAACGACACCACAGCTTGAGATTAAAGGAAAATAATGCACACAAATTCCTGATTCTCCAAAAAACGATCAGCTGAAAATGTATGATTTGGTCTGATGAGAGTTATTCCACTGAACCAATCACTGCATGAAGGCTAACTTAAATGTAGACACACACAATGTGCAAAGAGCTTTTCTTATTAATACATGTGCTGTTTGAAAGTTTATCACCCCAATAAATCACTGTCAACTTCCTGTTGGAAATAAATGAAAAGTCCTTGGATCCCCAACAAGCATCTTCTTTCTGTTAAAAAAAAACCTCTCTGTTGCAACAAAATACTCATAAAAAGATCAAATACATGATCAGCCTGACACATTAGGCTCAAATATTAAGCTCAACCCTCCTCAGCACACACACTAGAGCTGCAGTTTCCTGAGAACGCAGATGGCTGTTGAATTATGGATTGGTTTGAACTCCTAACCTCGGCTGAGGTGAGTGAGGTAAATGCTCGTGGTGCAGCGCGACACTTTTGTATTTCATTGGGTTTTTTTTCCGCTGAACATTAAAATGGTGACATCACAGCTTGACCCTTGACACTCAGGCGCTTTGCTCCAGATGCTTTCGAGTCGTGCGCGCTGCTGCCAGCGAGGCGACGACTGTGGCTGAGGAGAGCAGGGGCGGGCATGCAGCTGGCTGTGTGGGGTGCTTGGGGGCAGGTGCTTCTTCTGGTGTCTCATGTGTCTGGCGAAAAAAAACATGAGCACTTACGCAACAGAAAAGCCTGCAGACTGCAACAACAGTCTCCGTAATGCAATTGAAAAATCCACCCCGGAGTCTGAAATGATTTACTGCACATTCCCAGAGTCATCTGAACTCGCAAGAGACTGGTTCGGGAGAGGAGGGTGAAGAGAGGCAGAAGGCTGTGCATTGTTGCAGTGGTGCTGTAAAAACAGTTAGGTTAACCTCTAATTACTGGGTGCTTCCCTGTGTCTGGCTATTGCACTGCACTGATTTATCCTCCCTCCACTCCCTTGACTCTCACCGTCTCCTGTCAGTTCAGGGGAAAGTGAAAATAAGACATTGGAGTTACTCTAAATTGGACGCCTGGGGCTCAGGTGGGAGTGATAAGGATGGTCAGTGCTCAAATATCTAAGCGGGCAAAACGTACCAGATTATACAGAAGCAGAGAGCATATCAGTGCAGTATGAATGTGAGAATGGGTAAATGTGACTTACAGTGTAAAGGGACACAAAGGGACAAAACCTTCTCATTTTTGCTGTTAAACACACCCGACTATGCCGCCGCCTAGTGGATGAACTGTGAGGACGACGACGACAGTTTGGCCATCAGAAGTAGACATATCTCTTTTTGTACAGAAAAGGCAGCAGACATTTGTGTCCTAATGCACTTCCAGGCGTTGCTATGAAAAAAAAATTACTCTGGTACTCGTGACAGAAGAATTGAATCATGCAAGGTTTTCATTCAGAATGGCCTGATTGAATAAGACGGGCTGTGTTGTAATTGGGCAGTTAAGGTATTAAGTCACATTTAACGTCTGCTAAACCCAAATGGAGCAGGTGCCCAATTTAAACTGCATCTGCATGGGTCGGGCTGCATCACTCTGGTGCGCTGACGACACATTCCAGCATACAGGAACGTGGCCTTGACACTTAATTCCTTCGACATGACATCCAAACTACTGCTGTCCCTCTTTCCTTCCTCACAGACCTACAACCCCATCACTAAGACCAACTCTCACGGCCCCTCCCTCATTCCCTCGGTCCCTCGCCCGGCCGACGGGACCCTGTGCAATTAGAAACACATGTGAAGCACCAAAGGTTTTCTGCTTGGGTTGAGACAAACATGCATGAAGTTGTGGGAACTCGCAAACAGCCCAGAGTCCCACACACATCAACATGGCCACTGTGCATACCGCACACACGCAAACATACACGTTGTTATCAGCCATTTTGGGGACTTAACTTTGAATTGCAGTTATTGCCAGGAGATCTAACCATAACCACCCCAACTTAGGCGAAAACCATTCAGATAAAAACCCAAGCCAGAACAATTTAATTTGAATCAGAAATGTTTGTCTCCAAACTGAACACATTAACTACTAGAGAAACCAAAATCTGATTGGCCACTTGGGGACACAGCTGTTCTCCATAACCGTGCTTTGCATCGTACTCGGCAGATCCTCCGAAATTACACCAACACCGGCGTGTTCGAGTGAGAGGCTTCAATGTTTCTGCAGACTTAATCAGTGGAAATCCATGAGAATCCAATGTGTGGACACAGCAACCCCCCTGCCCCCCTGCAGAGAATTTATGAACAAAACCTCCCCACTCCGTACCAATTCCTCCACTAAAAACCTGAATTTACTGTTTTTTTAGTCTTAAATTTGTAAAGGCAACAATTAGAGCTATAAAACCCAGCTGTCTTTTACCCACAGAAATGTCTGGCAGCCGATAATCCACACACAGATTCCCAGAGAATCTCTGCATTACGAATTACATCCAGAATGATGGATTTTTGAGTGGATTGAAGAGCTCAGTGGGAACAAACATACTTAAGTGTGTGATCCATGGGTCTCAGTGGCATTGGCTTCCAATGCATCATCCCCCAACAGGCAGAGACAGAGCCCAGCACTGTCCCCTCCGGCCAAATCTGCAAGGCTCAGGAAACACACGTGGGGGTCTGACAGCATGGCAGCTCACTCCTTAAGCCTCTCCAACTGCAGAACTCATCAATACGACCACATGTTGATCTGAGGAAGGTCACTGATGTTTAGCCAGAGTTGCAGCCTGAGTCTTGCCAGCATGCACCCCAATGGGTTTGGATATATGGGGGGGGGGGGTGGGGGGGGGGGGGGGGGGGGGGGGGGGGGGGGGGGTGACGCTCTGGAAGCCCAGGCAAGCACAGATAAACAAAAAAGTGAAGATATGACTGAATTTACTTCAACTGCACTAATGTGAATGGCAGGTGCAGCCACCGTGACAAGAAGCGCCTCCATCCGTTATCCGCAGTAATGGTGGGAGTGAACCATTAATCCCCAGAGTGACACGTGTGGTAAAGTGATAGAGATCATCGAGTGACAAAGAGAAATTGTTCTCTGTGGCTGAAGGCGGCCAGCGCTCTTTTAACGTGGGTCAGCGCGACCTGCAAACAACTCGGGCCGGGACGGCGTTCAACACTCACGTCCCATTACTCAAGCAGGTAGACGGATTCATCACAGATGTGAAACCGCTCACAGTATGAATAGATACATCATGCTGCGTCCTCTATAGTCTGGGTTTTGAAATGAACTATAAAGAAAGTGATGAACTGCCTCTTTAAAATCACAAATATGTTTTCCAGTGTCTCACTGAGATAATGAACTGTATAATAATGCATTTAGAACAACATCTGAAGCTTGAAGGTGTGAGACAGATTGATATTATCAGTGTCCCTCATTCGCTTGGCCGGCAGGCGCAGATCTTATCGAATAACTGGAGGAACAGGTGTATTAGGGCTCGTGCATAGCGGCATGGAGAGACTCTGTCAGATCAGCTGCTGCACCTGTTTGCCTTCTTCCTTTTCTTGTTGAGAGCTGCTAAGCCGCCCATCTCCAGGACGCTTTGCTCAGGACCGGCCATAACGACAGAACAACAACGCTCGCTATTTTGGTTGGCTGCTCGACGGGGATCAGTTTGAGCTAGCTGCTGAAAGTGAGGCTCAAAGTAAGCCCCCCAAACAAGCTATTACCATCCTCCTCTCTAGTCCTCCCCTTGGTGATCACGGATCTCTTCATGCGGCAGAAGGACCACAGGCCAGTCTTAAAAAAGAGCCAACTGCTTGTCCTTGCAAAGCAGCTTAGGGCAGCAGAGTCACACAACTCCAGGAAATGTCACAGGCTCAAATCCCTAACCCCAGTTCAAAGAGAAGTATAAATTGATTGCCAAAATTGTTGCAGATTATTTTCTCTCCTATCCACTAATCAATTAAGTTCCAGCTCCGCGCAGCGACAAGTACAATCTTTTTTTCTTTTAGAAGAAGAATCTGCAACTTTCTCCTGATATTTATTTTCCTTCTACCCATTCTCGCGTTCTGTAATATTAATTGTTGCAGGCACAGAAATACGCAGCATGTGAGGTAGCAGACTTTAAAAGTGTTGATAGGTGAATAAGTTACTCTGAGTCAGAGCCAGACTGACTGTTTTCTCCATTTTCATTCTTTGCTAAATTAACAGTCTGCTGCTGCTGCTGCTAGTGGCTCCATACACTTACTGAATTATATCAATCGTCTCTTCTAATAGGACCAAAAGGCTTTTACCCCCAAATGTCAAACTTCCCCTTTATCCTGCTGCTATTTTCCATCTGACAGATCCAACTGTGTCCTGCACCTGTCTATACATTAAGTACACCTAGATCTCACACACGCCCCTACACTGCTATAGGCCAAGTCATGCCAAGGGTCAAATCTGCCCAGGTCAACAGGTCCTCCAGTCTTTTTAGGCCACTCATTGATCAGTGTAAACAGATAAGATTGCACCAGTAGCTCACATTCTTTAAACATTCCTCTTCTCTTGAAACCAATAGAGCCTGACTTTTGTTATGCTACTGGCTTTCAGAGGCTGATACAAATCTAATGACTCTTTGAATGTAAAGTGAAAAAGGCTTCTTACAAACAGTCCACAATTAAACAAGAAAAGGACAAATATAAGTGAGTAATCATCTCACCGATTGGTATTTCATTTTCAAAATACTGTCTCATATTTTCCCTTTTCCAAAGCAATCTTGCATTATTTTCCGATTTATTTATTCCAGCCTTGTTAAACTTTCTGAAAGCGTAATTTAGAAGACTGGGTTTTGCTGTCTGGCTCTGACAAACTCCCAGCAGCTGCCCTGACACAAAGCAAGTGGAAACCTCCTTCACACGTGTCCCGCAAATCCTGACTTTACATACGTAGAGGGAAAACAAACACCTTTTGCTTCCCTCAGCCGCCCTTCCCTCTCTCTGCTCTGTCTCTGTTCTGCTCTGTCTCAGGCGCATGAGGGTGTATAAACATGAGCCTCCACGGATCAGTGCCCGCCAAGGCAGGATATGAGAGATTCCCCTCACCTCTCCCTTTTTGAACCTGTATCACAGACAGTGAAAAGTGGCTCCTTTCCAAGAGGGAAAAAGGGCCACAGAGGGGTCAGCTCTGCCCAGCTGCTTGCTTGTTGATACGGTTTCAACCTCTGCATCCCAGCGGAGAAGGCAAAACTCCCTCACCTCTTTGCATGGACAATCATAGCTCAGTGACTAATACGCAGCCACTGAGCAGTTGGTACATGGTGGGGATTTCACATAGCCTGCACACCAACACACTGAATCACAAGTCCACCTTTTAAAACTGGTTTGAGTCAAACTGAGCAGGAGGATAAACAACAAGGGGGTCTCAGTGGACGGAAGGCAGAGGGGCCCTGCTCTGATCAAGAGAAAGTGGCAGCAGGCTGCTCAAACAAAACTACTTCCTACTCTGCAGGAACACATATTAGATTAGGTATAATATTAGATTGCTGCAGCATTACAGAAACTATAGACACCATAAGGACCCCCCCCCTTTAACTGCTACTACTATAACTACTATAATTGGTAGTTAGCAGGATTATGCAAAAACTACTGAACCAATTTCCATGAGATTTAAAAAAAAAGGGTCATAATGAAAGGGAGCAATCATTTCCGTATTTGTAAAAAAGGGCAGATTCAGGATTTCGCCAATGTCAAGTAGCCCCAAGCGAGGAGAGGTAGAGTCTCTAATCGAACCATAGGCATGTGTGTGAAATCAGTAAAACGGGCCACAACTGCAGACTCCAGTTGGATCAGCGTCATTACACCTGCTGGTACCAGTTCACACTTGGTGAGCAGGTTTGTCCCGACAGCCGTATCCTTGATGGAGGAAGCAGAGAAGGGATCATCTGAGGATTGAAGGGGAGAAGGATAAGGTGGAAGCAGAGGTGCGGCGGGGAGGAGTCTGGACGGAGAGGTGTTTCATAAGCCTTGCTGCTACATTCTGTGCCTCAGACTGCCAGGTTCCAGCTGTCGGGGTGGAGAGGCTGATTCACAGGCTGGCTTATTAAAAAAAATGATATGTATCAAACTCTGGTCAGGGCAACAACCAGAAACACATTGTCCCTCTCAGCAGTGAACGGTACAGTCTCACTCTTACCCTGATCAATTCATTGCCTTTGTCTCATCCTCACTTCCTACCTCAGCGTGTGAATAAGGAGGATTCATACACTACTTAGTCGGTGAAAGAGCAAAGAGTGAGAGAGACGTGCAGCCCGGCCACACGCTTGTCGATCACAGGATGTTCCAAGTGCCCGACTCAAAAAAAGAGTCAGACCCTGTCAGCTTCACTCACACTCCTCGTATCGCACTGCATTTAATAAATTACTATCTAACAACCCATCTCAGGCTCATTACTCAAACACAAATTGGAGCAATTTAGATGAAACCTGAGATCAGCTCACAGCACTCCTAATCACAAAAGTGAAGCGTTTGCCATAAAAAAAGTCATTATTTTCCCCCGTCGTGACTGCGGCTTATAAATGTCATGAAGCCGGATTGGTGTTGTGGGGGAGCAGGGAGGCGGGGGGAGGGGGGGTACAGTAACGAGGAGCGGAAACAGGCAAAAGTCAGGTGTAGACATGTAATGCAGCGCTAATCTAAGCACGCCATCTAGTGGTGATAGGTGGCATAACCCATAGATCGAGTGTTCAGCTCACAGCACTCCTAATCACAAAAGTGAAGCGTTTGCCATAAAAAAAGTCATTATTTTCCCCCGTCGTGACTGCGGCTTATAAATGTCATGAAGCCGGATTGGTGTTGTGGGGGAGCAGGGAGGCGGGGGGAGGGGGGGTATAGTAACGAGGAGCGGAAACAGGCAAAAGTCAGGTGTAGACATGTAATGCAGCACTAATCTAAGCACGCCATCTAGTGGTGATAGGTGGCATAACCCATAGATCGACTGTAAGAATTTGATGTCAGCTTGAACTTTGGAGTTCAGAAGAACAGACATCACTAGATGATGACGTGTTGTTGAACGATAAACACAGTGAAGTCCATACCTACATAACGTTAACGGCTCATATATGGGGGTTTGTTGATTATCATGATTATTATTATCTTTTTCTCAGCTGGGAATTTTCAACACCAGAACTTCATTCACAAAAATGAATTCCAGCTCCAGTCAGCTGGAACCTGAAAGGTGCTGACTTATGAAGAATAATGTGGAGCAAAAGTAAAGATTGGTGAATAGTCCATATGGAGATTATAAATGATAGTTAGGGCCTCTCATCTAAAATTCATGCGAACGCAATCCCTTTGCCACACCCCCAGAGTAAGAATGTGATACCACACACAGCAATGTGCCCGATGAAGAGAGGGCTCCAATTAGTGGGCAAGCCGGGGGGGGGGGGGTTGGGACGCAACACCATAACACATAAACAAACTTATCCTGACAGGGTCGATTTGCCAAGAAGAGCGAGATACGTATAAAGTGAAGGAGGCCCAGAGAAAATGAATTACCGTCCCGACACACGTCGCTGCGTCGCTGCAGAGCATCCTTTGCCATTCCTGCGCCCCAAATCCCTGCCGCCGCAGCCGCCACGTTTCATCTGCCGGTGTTAGTATGCATACAGGCCATGCGCCAGCCTCCAAATGTATTCATTTATTCAGAGCCCCTCAGAGAAATCACAGTGTCTTGTTGTCCTTTTTTTCCCTGGCTGTCCAGATGGAATTTGCGTGAATAACATCAGTTTAGTGAGGCAGAAAATAAGTACAGGCCGGCACGGCGGAGGGGACTACATTGCACCTTCTCCCACCTCCTCAAAAAAAAAAAAATGGAGTGGAAAGACAAGTGTCACCTTCAATATACTTCTTTCTCCCCCTTCGTCTGTCTTTCCTGTTTTCTTTTCAACTTCCACTGAATCTCGGCAGGATGGGCGGGAGGAGCAGAGAAGTGCGAGATCAATGCAGCTTTCACTCCAATTATTTTGCGTTATCATGCACTGCAGGTGCAATTAAACACAAGACCATGAATCAAAGAAGTCCAGCGTCGCTCTCATTACAAAAAGGCGAGTGCAGCCCAGTGCTCATTTATCCTTGTTTTGTTTTGCATTTATAATGCAACTAATTGCATTAATTAATCAGATGTGCTTCCAATAGGAGGGAGAGTGTCTCCAACAAGTAATTGAATGAGATGAAAGTAGTAGGGAAAAAAAACTGCAAATCAATATTTCCAACTTTCCAATAAAGTGCAAGAGAAATTAAAACGTCTTCTGTCAGAGGGGAGGGAGCTTCCATATTCATCAGCTGTGTCAAAAATAATTCACTGCACAGACATCAAGCAGTCAAGTTGTTGTCTTTACTATAAACCCATGCGACTGATTTCATTAGAGTTAGTGAGATGTCCCTCAGAGTCCACTGAAACGGAACTAACGTGTGTGATCAGCTATAAAAAGAAAGTATTGGTTGGGATCATTAAAAAGAGTTAATGAATCCTACCTCTCTGAGAACTGTGCTCCCAAATCCTCTGTACAAGCCTCGGACGCCCTGGGCAGAGAAAACAAAGTTTTACAAACACGGACTCCCAGTTGATTTCATATCATGCAACTGAGACGTTACCAAGCATCGCATATAAAACATAAATTCGCTTATAAATTGCAATAGTTAAAACCAATCCCTGGTGTAAAGACAGTGTAAAGATTATAAATGAAGGCAAAAAAATAATTCCATTATTATTCTCTAATATAACATGTATTCAAGATGGCACAGCTGAGGCGTGGTCACTACCAGATGAGTGAGTCAACGCCACACACACAGGATTGAGCCCTCTTAACATTTCTAGTATTTTCCAATGCAGATGACAAATTAAGACAAGACAAACTATTCTGCAAGAGTGTCCACAACTGAAACTTGTTCGTCCTAACGATGACCTAACCATGAAAATAAACTATTGCAATAAACCAGAAGAATGTTTTTCAGAAAGTGAGCATACCTCTGCTCTGAGTGTCTCCAGCAGTATGTGGTAGGTGGTGGATGAGGGAGAGGCCTGGGCCCTTTGCTTGACCACCTCTGTGGGAACCCGGATAAGACACGCCACCTACAGGATGGACAGAGCACGAGTCAAACAAATGACCACACATTTCTCATCTCAATCTACAGTAGCTTCCTGAATTACAGAGTTTTTGGCTCCATGACACGTGGCCATGACACCAAGGGTTTTAGAAAACGTGCAACTGAGCCAATAAACAAAACGACTAAGGAAGGAGTGGGCTGCAAACATGAAAAGTGAGACGATTCATCAGGCCGACTGTGTCCAAACAACTCCCATCAAAACGCACTGATGGATCCAAGTTCCCTGCAACAAGTAACAACCCATCCACCATATGTCAACAGAAATATGGAGTGCCAACAGCCAGTGAAGGCAGACATGAATATTTATGCTTCTCGTGGCCCTAAAGGCAGACAGGCACAGCTGCCCACCTGGCGACTTGATTTCCCATTTATCCTGCATCAGAGCGGAAATACCGGCTAACAGCGAGCAATCTCACAGAACGATTGGTGAGCCGCCCCCCTGCTGCGACTCCCCTCGGTCATACAGATGCCAGTCTGCTGGTGCCACCCTCGCCACACCAACATGAAGCAGGAGGAGGCGAGAGAGAGAGAGAGTGTGTGATGGAGCCACTGCAATAAAAATGAAATGCATCACTTCTTCCTTTCTTTTCATTCAGCTATCCATACTGATTCAGCATTTGGGCCCCCAGCAGAGGTTTTAGAGGGAATGGGATGAGGCTCTGCTGCTCTCCACGTCAAGGGGACAGCTGTTTGACGGCGCATTTCTGTCAGCTTCTCGTCCGCTCTGCCAGACACAGAGGATGCCTCTTGAGTTAGAATAAGACATTTTGCGAAGAGCAAAGGAGAGAGGCTAACTCAAGCTAAATCACAAAGGAGTTGGCAAAACCTGTGAACAGCACCAGGAAATGATCGATTATTATTTGGTCCATTCTAAAGCTTTATTTCTTCCAGCACGGTATTCTTTTTTTGCTGCTGGCTAACACAGCTATTTTCAAAACACAGTGGACAGATGAACTCCATTCTCTCTCCAGCAAACCAAAATAAACGTTCACGAGGTCCTGGTCAGATTTCCGTGCACATCTCACTGGTATTTCAGGCGAGCGTGAGCGCATTCCAGCTGCGGCCAAACTGTGGTGCAAGAGCACCACCAAGTGGCGACACCTACACCTGCACCGCCTCCCGTGCAATCACCCAGCCTGCTGCATGCATCGAAGAGATCTCATTTGCCCTCCCTTTGGTCAAGTTACCACCTATAATACATTGTACATCATGTTCTCCCCAAACCAATTCTCCAAAGCGATAAGAATAAGGTGGCTAAACAGAATGAAAGTGGCTATGACAAGTAATTACTGACGTAATTGGATGGAGGGCATGGAGTGGAGACAGCCTTTCCTCTCTTGTCACAACAGAGAGGGAGGCAGAATGAGGCTGAGATTATACCAAATAAATTACGGACATTGTTTATTTGGGAGTAATTTGCACCCAGAGGGGGTGGGGAGGAGGATCTTTGAGAGAACGTAAAAAGTCTGAGGCTATTTCAGATAATGGCAAAAAAGTGGAAATGCTGGTGATGAATCGGGTGTTAAAATAGGGGTGAGGAGGGTCTGAGCTGCTGTGGAGACTTCGGAAGGTCTCGTCTACCTCGTGTTTTTAGGATGATCTGCAGGTGGAAGGCCGTCAGGAAGACAGAGGTCTGTTTCTTCTCCTACTTCACTCACCCTTTGTTCTCAATTCTTCCCTCTGGCATGTAAACGCATTATCACTCCATTGGAAGCCTTTAAAATTCCTGCTACCATTCATATTTATTTACATGTGGATGGATTAATTAAACAGCATTTTAGGCAGCTGTCTGCCTGTGATCGGAGCCGCTCGGCTTCCCTCGGCCTGCCGCTGTTAATCCGAATGACAGAGATCGTGTTTTCAATTTCCAGCGCTGCCCGCCAGACAACAAGGTGCAACTCCTGCGCTCAATCACTGGCAAAATCACAGCAGGAATTGGGAAATAAGCGGGGACTCAGAGTACATTATCAGCACGGCCGGCGGATCAATCTGCAGATTGAGTCATTGCATCCCTCTTTTTACTGCCCATGGTCATCAGGAGGAAGTGGAGAGTGAGAGAGAGAGAGAGAGAGAGAGAGAGAGAGAGAGTGATTACCGTTTTAACACTGCAGGGAGACGAAAGGTAAGAAGAACCAAGTGATTAGCTCAAGAGAAAGTGCCGCAGTCATAGACACGGGAGAGAAGAGCAGAGCAGAACTTTATCGTGTGACAGAATCTCCTTTAGTCCAGATTTTTAATGTAACAGTAAATTATAAAGTGAGCAATGCACAATCCAATAGACAAATGCACTCCAGCTTAAAGGTTTGTGAAGCAACTTAATCCTTTACCTTATTTAAGAATTACTTAAACCAGCACCCTGCTTTAAAGAGAAATCTCAGTGGCAACACAGTAAAGCCCGCATAGACAACACAATCTGCACCTCTCGCTTTGAAACACAGCATGTGCCACAGTCTGCATCAGCACCAAAGTCCCAGGACTTTTCTGGGTTTTTGATCGTAAGCCCACTCGTGGAAAAGAATTGCCGAGACTGAAATATGGGACGGCAAAGAGAAAAGTGAGGAGGAGAGGGGAGGAAAAAAAAAAGGTCATGAAGAAAAGGGGAAGAGATGAGGATGCCGCGTGTCTCCAACTTTGAAACAACAGCCAATAAATCACTGAGCATGGTGCTGCTCAAAGGCGATGCATGGATTATTTTGCGGTGCCAAGTTAAGTGGCTGCCAGTGCCCCCCCTCCCCAAAAAAACTCCCCCTGCATGCTTCCTCCTTCGCTCTGTCCCCCTATCTTGTCATGTCACACTGTATTTTCCAGTACATCCTCCCACAAACGTGTGACGGTGGTGTTGGGGGGGGGTGACGGTGGTGGTGTTGGGGGGGGGGGGGGTGCCTTGACAAATGAGCTTTCAGGGCAGACGTCGAGCGAATGGGAATGAAGATAAATCTGATTTAATGGCTGGATAACAGCCTGCTAGAGCCTGACAGACGCCATCAGCTTACACATTCTTTATGGGAGCATCACACCACCGCAGTCGCACAAACACCAGGGAGAAGATTCCTCTCATTGTCTTCTTGATCCTCACGTTGTTTTTCTTTGAAACTTTTGACTTTCCTCATCTGCGTCCTGCCTTCAGG
Source organism: Pseudorhombus dupliciocellatus (assembly GCA_016785235.1). Taxonomy (NCBI): domain Eukaryota; kingdom Metazoa; phylum Chordata; class Actinopteri; order Pleuronectiformes; family Paralichthyidae; genus Pseudorhombus; species Pseudorhombus dupliciocellatus. The sequence continues at coordinate 2,503,287 of JAFBJW010009050.1, read as the reverse complement.
GACAAGTTGTGTGTTATCCTGTCAAGCAGTTGTTACCATGGTAAGATCTTACCCCTTGCACACGTGAGGGCACCTTCTCTGTCCACCCAAAGGCATTATTTCATATCATTAAGTCTAAATAAAGATGGACGTGGTGAAGCCAAAGCATCTCAATCGCCTGCTCTCAGCTGGCTGCAGATTGATCATCGTTGTTCCGGTAGGTGGTGCTTATCAGACACTCATTTGTTTCTGGTTTCTATTGTTAAATGAGTTGTCTGATTCTTTTAGGTAATATGTCATGTGACACTGACGATGGCTCACTGTGGTCAGACGGCAGGAGCATGCTACTGTGGCTCCGCCCCCCATTCGTATCTGCGATCATTTGTCTTATTTTATGGATTGTGGGATAAAGGGGAGCTGCATCGCCCATCATGTAAAAAAAATATATATATATTTGTCTTCATCTTTATAATGATTCGAAAATAGTTGACTGTAGTACTTTATTCCATTATTTACACTAGTGAGGCTTGTTAAGCTCTGAAGGCTCTGAAGGCCTAACCCATACCTGCCAAGGTAGACCAAAGTCTTGACATTAAACATGATGATTACACAAATTTAAGTTTCTTTTCTTACAACCAACTCATATTTTATGCACAAATAAATTCGGAGCAACAACTCCCTCTGGTACATCCATAATAGACTTTAATCAAGTCTCCATCTAGTAAATTGGTGCCAGGCTTGTGGATGGGATTAGCAAAGCAATAACGCCCATGAAGCTTCTGGTGTGGATGTTGCTGAGTTGAAACAGTTGGTAAAACACCACTAAATAGACTCCTGGGGAAAGGATTGTGGGCTGATGAAGAGGTTCAGTGGTGAAGTCAGACCCAAATAAAAAGTTGCCTCTTCTTCTTTAAGTTCCTGTGTGTCAAAAGCTGCCAGCAACCAGCTGCTCCTAGCTAGCGTGAGACAAGCAGGGGGAAGAGCCGGAGAGAAACACACTGAAAACATGTGGTCCTGTCCAACACTGGCAGAAAAGAACAATTACACAAAGTGAAGGATGAAACATAATGCTAATGAAAATCTGTTTGGGTCTATATTAATGTTGGCGTCAATGTGATTTGTGCTGAATAATTCAGATTGTAACCGAGGTGGGACAGAGGAGAAAATTACTTTTTCTACTATACTATACTGATAAACATTTGTCCAGATTTATTACATTCACACGCTGTCCATGTGACTGTGGATTCATTTTGACACATTCTTCAGGTCCATTAACAAACTAAATATCTACCTACACCAGCAAAATGCCATTTAATTCCATAACAAAACATTTCTTGAAAGTTTTCAAGACTGAACTAAAACAGTTACAGAAACAAAAGGGTTGGCAGGTTTGAAAAACCTTCACACCCAACAGAACCTGAAAAATCCTGTCATTTAACTTGATTAACAACAAAATGAGTCAACTGATTGCCTTCATCTTCTCTTTATCAGCTAATTGATTTTTCGACAGATTGCCACAGCAGCAGACATAACAGATCTATTGCGAGGCAGCTAGTCTGGCTGTCACCACCTCTGATGGACTTTGGGTGCTATCATTTTTAATTAAAAGTCATTAACGATGAGTGAGGAGATGCAGAAACATATGTGGCAGCAGTTGCATCATAGAGCAGACGTATAGGCCCCGCACACAACTCGGGGCAGCACTGGGGTGAACCTTTCATGGATAAGCCTCGAGATTACGCTCTTTGAACGAGACGTAGCCAGTTGCCTGGATGCAGAGGGGTCCCTCCCCTGCGCTGCTCAGCTCATCTCTGAGGATTTGTGCATTTGATGTGCTCAAATCCAGAACAGGAGGAACAGGGGTTAACAGAGCTGCAACCTCAGCCTCACCTTTCATTCCCATCTGTGCAGGGCCGCAGACAAAAAGTTGAAAATTGTGCCGACCGTGTTAAACTTTACCAGTATCTGCAATATTCGGTTTACTGTACAACTACAGGACATAGACCAAGCGCTCCGCTTATTGCATTTGCCAGAAATGATCACAACTTTCTTCAAAGAAAATCCAAACTAACGAGAGAAAAAACACGGTTTGAAGCAGCTAAAGTTTAACAAATTATTGCGAATGGTTTACAGATGAATCTAACTTTACAAATAAAGACAAGTGCACATATTCTCGTTCAGTACAGATGTCAGGAACCAAACTCTGTGCTGTGATTCAGCCCGCACTGTTCCGGCCACGTAGGAACCACGCTGCCACCCATCCCCAGTGAAAACACTGGAGCTGGGTACGTGTGGAATAATCCCATTCCATAAACATGCAAAACTTGGCTAAATTGCATCCATCCAAAAGCCATGAATACTGACAACCTAGCATTTTGCAGGAAGCTGTGTTGCTATAGCAGGGGGGCATCGCTCTTTCCATACACCCAATACCCCCCCTCACTTTGTGCCATTGAGACTGCCCATGGCCCCCATATGGCTCAGACTCACTGCAGCTCACTGTGAGTGATCGGGAGAGGTCAGACTGAGGAAATTGCCCCTCCTTGCTTTCAAGTCCAAATTCCTCTGTCTGAATTGGCAGAGTCAGGGGGCCAGAGCTGGGAAAGTGGATGAGTCAGTATGGAGTAATGAGATCTTATTTACCCAGCTGGTGGAGGGGAAATGCTGGGAGTGTCCAGAGGAAGCCCCCTTAACTCACCCAGCTGGACTCTGGGGCCTTTGGCCAAAACCACAAACCCTGCCTCCAGCCTTCCCTTGCTGCCCCCCCCACCTATTTGTGGCGTTTGTTTGGGAGTAGTGGGAAAGAAACAACATGATTTTAGATTGCACAGACACGAAACACGAGGACAAAGCCACAAGAGGACACACAAGTCAGTGATGGACACTTACTAATTCACCAAGGGAGGCGGCCAGCATGTGAGTGACAGGTGCCACGTGTGGCGCTGCTAGTGCTCCGCTGGCGCCGAGCAGGGACTTTGTGCCTTCGTAGGTGACAAAGAAAGCAGCAGCTGAAACCAAGCAGAACCACAGCCATTTAAGGCCCATTAGTCAACCACCATACAGCAATTAATATCCCTCACTACCACTGACAGGGGAGACACTGAGGTGTGTGTGTGTGTGTGTGTGTGTGTGTGTGTGTAAAGCAAAGTGTGTCTCATACAGAAAAAGTTCAAACTTTACTTTGCCAACTACAATAAACTATTGAGGAATGCACATATATGCTATATGCATATGTCCAAATACTACAAGATTACAACATCTCATTTCCATCAATTTATCTAAAAATTGAGTTCAGCATTATTTACATTGATCCATAATAATGACCAGATTTGTGCGACTGTGCGACACATTTGAAAGTGGATTATTAAACTTGTCTGGGCCATGACGCAAACACGAGTGAGCAAATTTGCCCTGAAGCTCTGTGCCGTGACTGGAGGCATGTCGAGCAAACAATGTAACTTATTGAGTCGCAGGTCAAACAAGCTCTGAATACACAACATTTTGCGATCGACACAGAAGTTGAACAAAAATCTGAGTCTTTTATTGTTACTGTTCAGTGTGCACCTCTGGGAGAACTGCCTTCACATCAGAACATATTTCCAGCAATCAGTGATTGTCTTACCATTGGGGAAGGAGCCAACAGCAGCAGATGGGACCCCTGCGTAGATGCCCCTGAAACCCCCTGCCTTATAGAAACCTTGCTGACTCTGCAGTCTGGTCTTAATGGTGTCCAGGGGGAAGAGGGTCAGATCAACACTCATCCCAGCACAGCCTCCAGCCTGAGGAGATTTCAATCACTGTGTCAGACACAGAGCTGCAGTGTACACTCCACCAGTTATGCATGACGTATTCAGAACTTCATATGCATTCAGTGATTCGTTTGGCCACTTGACGGCAGCACAAAAAACAACTGGCATTGATCAAAAATACACCTGAACAACATTGATTTTGGGAGCTGATGCAGGTACTGGTAGAGTAAAAAAGGGCAACTGATATATTGGTTACGGTTTTCTGAATTTGTATAAAAACTCAATGTCTGAAGGGCACTATGTTGAGCACATTACACTCTCTCAGATTCTCCACGGGATGTGTGTGTGTGTCTGTCCGACACTGTCTCCTACAAACAGTAAAGCAGCTTGAATGAATAACTTGCATTAGGTTGCATTAGCAGTTAGCTGTTAGCAACACGGACCGGTACATTCACACTGTGCGTTAAATGAGCGTCTCACCAGCAGAGAGGCGACGAACTCTCGCGTCTCCATGTTCCTGTGCCGCTGTCAGCAGCTCAGTGCCTCACACCTCCCGCTGCTGGGCCGGGTGGACACACCGCTGCGGCACAGACATGCCTGTCAAGGACGCTGCCATCTTGGCCGACACGCTTCCGCGTGACGTCATGACGCACGCTGCTCACGTGACTTTGAACCTCTGAGCGATCGTCAATTGACAACATATAAATACAAAGAATATCAGTGCTAGGGATTACAAAACACACTTTTTAAACCAAAAAAGTCAGTATGAAAATGATTTCCCCATGGACTAAATATCTGAATGCCTGAAATATTTTATATCAGGACTTAAATATGTAAAGGTCTTTTTTATTTCAACATTGTTTAAAATCTGCTTCCATCATGCTTGCATTTTAAAAAAAAGGGTTTCCTATTCTCACTGACACCTGCAGAGGTTAAAGTGTACAATATTATTAAAATACAACAAAAACGTTTGCTTTTGACCTACCTTTACACACACACAGACACACACTCACACACTCACACACTCGTGTTGAAACAGAATGACTGCAGGGCCTTAGAATCTTTTGTCTAACCTTTCCCTCATGATGCCGGTGAGTGAGTGTGCGCAGGTGAGTGTGTTCTTTTTCCAGTGACACGTACACTGCGTTATTTATGTGCTGCTGTCAGACAGGCAGCCCCTTCTATTATGGAAAAGCGGGCGAGGGGCCGCCACCTCTTTATTCAGCCCGGACCTAATGATGTCTGGGCTGAGTGCGCCCAGTTTGAAGCTCGCTGCTCACCATCCATCTTGTTGAAGCGGGTCTCTCAGGGACCCCAGTGGACGTGAGCCCCAGCTGGGTCTGGACCGGGCTGCTGTCTCTGCTGTCCCCGTCTGTATTAGGCCCGAGGATGACAACAGCATCACTTACTCTCCACTTTTCATGCTTTCATTGTCTCACTGCTGTGCTTCAGAAGATAGAGTTCAGAGGACACGGGTGTGGGGATTGTTGTGCTCTGTTTTTGTCATGTTGTTCAGTCGTGTTTTATCACTGTGTTATTTATTGTGGCGCTGACTTGATTCCACACTATACGCTCCTTCCTTTAATGCAAAGACTGAGTTTGTTGTCACCCAGTCCAGTCAATACGGCACATTAATTCTATACCATACCTGAAACTGATTTTTCATTCTTTGTGCTGCTGTTGAGACGTTTGTACTGTCTGTTCCATCATACAAAGCCATTCATCAGCCTGTCGCAGCACGTCCTTGGTTATTGAGAGTTTTGTCATTTGTGCTTGGACCGCTGTATCTGTGAGGGTCTCAGTGGACAGTTCACAGAAAAAAAAAATACTTAGGTCAGTTTTAAAAAAGTGTAAAAGTTTCTAAACAAGACACCAAGTTTGTTTCGACAGGGTGTTTAGTTATTACTTAGTTTTTTTTGCAATGATCAGTGATGAAACCTCAACTTACGTGCACTCACTGCTTGTCCATTTAACCTGAGCTCGTACCTAAAGTGTTTGTTTGGATCTGAGTTGCATGAGAAGTGAGAAGTGAAAGTAAAAATCTGTCTGGATGAGAGTGTGGGCTGCTCAGTTACCCCTGCGTAAGGTCAATGAGAAGCACCCGCAGCCTGGGCAGATTTGCAGGAAGCACCATTGATCTTGACCCACTCCGAGTATGATCTCAGAGATAAAAGGGAGGAGACGAGAGGGGAACTTATTCGCCGTCAGCCACAAGTCAGCAAAGGGCAAATCTAGCCCGCAGGCTGTCTTTGAAAAAATGAAGGGCAAAGGCAGGGAGGATTAAGCCAGGAGGAGGGGAGGGGAGGGGGATGCAGGCAGATATAAGGGGGATTATAAAAACAGAAGCAACATCTATTGTTTTCGCTCACCTTCAGAGGTACGTTTGTTAGGTGACAGCTGGAATGAACCCAGGGTCAAAAGGTCACATGACTCAAACAGGTGAGAGGGTGCAGAGAGTTCACCATGAACTTCTTACACACTTTTTTTGACTTCATCTGTGCGTGTCATATCTGAACATTTACATTTTGAATTCTTCATCATGAATTTTCATTATCCTCTCTGAAGAGGCCCAGTTGCTCCTTTTCGACGCCGTTACAGACAAGAGATTAATTTGAGGACGCGCCATCTGTAATGGTCATTATTCGCGAGCCGAGAGGAACACACATCTTGACTCTGACACTGCGATATTATTCATGAGACAGGCTGGTCAAGCAGCGTGGTAAACTTCAGAGGAAACACAACTCCTGCTCATTAGCCGGCCTAACATTTGCATCATTAGGACACTGCGACAGCAGGGCAGGGAGGAGATGCGACTAAGCACCGTTCGTATACCTCGTTTTTCCTCTCGGGATGATAGGCTACATGAGTCCCTGACAGGGGAGGTGGGGGTGTGGAGTGACGGTCCAAATGAAGAGAAAAGGTAGGTGACAGGAGGGGAGGAAGGAGGGAGGCGAGATAAAGGGAGGAAAGGAGACGAGAAAGGTTAGAGAGAAAGCGCAGAATAAAAGAACATTCATTATAAATTCACTGAATCGACAAGCTGTCGCCGCCGTCTGTAAAGCGTATAAACCTCAGCTGCACTATTGAGTCCTACGTCACAGCCCCAAAATTGCTCTCTCCTTTCCTCACCTTTTGGCTGCGTCCACCACACACGCCTTTGGTCCATGCTTTTTTTTGGATTGACCCCCAACGGCCCCACAAACCTATGTCATCATCCCATCTTCCTCTTCCCCCTTTCTTCCTCACCTCATGCCCTCTCATCCCTGCTGGGCCACCACTGAAATATGAGCTGCCTGCAGCATATTGATCCCATACCTCGCTCCCGCCTAAAGATAGATAGATCACAGACAAGGCAAAGCACTACTGATCCCCACTCCTCCTCCTTCTCCTCCTCCAGCTCCTCCTCCTCCTCTGCAATGGTGGTTCCAGTGGCTTCACTAGTTGATATCGACTGCAGCGATCAATTTCCCCAAGATGCATGCTGATGAATTCTGTGCCTCAGTTGTCGTCGTCTCAGAAGGGGCAGCTGAGCCGAGGGAAGGCTGACACACAGGTGTAGCCGCGCAACTGGTTACACAACAGACCAGGTACACATTAATATTAATACATTTAGTTGGTTCACAGGTTTAACATGTTGTCATTTTTGTTCCATGATGGTGATCACAGCTGCAAATATAAAGCTTCACATTATGAGAAAACTATTGGAAAACTTTTGTTTGTCACTGATCAGCAAATGTTGGTCCACTAACATGCCGAACAAATTACACTTGCCTAACATCAGAATGTTAGCACTCCTATGGACACCAATATAAAACAGCATTTTCAGACTTCACAGATGATAAACAATGATCAGATTAAGACATGAGGAGTTTTATGTCAACGCGTTTCTGTCTCAGTCACGTTATGTCTTCCAATTGGAATTTTCACTGCGACTGCTTGATGTCTCAATCTGATTTATCATCTGCAACGTGTTAATGGGATTATGAATCAAATCTCCCATTAGTAATTCATGAAAACATCATTACCAAAAATAATGCTGTGTTTAAATTGATCAGTTAGATTATTGATGTAGGTATTATGAGCGTGTAGCTCTCTGCTGTAGAGCTGTGTACACCCACAGCTAATATAAATGCTACAAAATCTACTGTAGAGACTCCAGGTGAGAAGTTATTCATTACAATAAAGGGTTCTTGAAATACAAAACTCACTGATGAATTGCCAGGTTTAATTAAGACTAAAAGACATCAGTTACTTTTTATAAAAGTGAAAAGGTGCCGGTGGGATGGAAACATGCTGAAGTCTCTCTGAAGAAAAGTGCTGACCAGCGTAAAGGCAGGACACATGTACAGCCTGTCCCCGCACAGAAAGCAACTTACACAAAATTATCTCAAAGGAGAGATACGGCATCTATTCATCACCACTGGAGTGGCTGACTCGCTCCCTCCACCGGCGTTAACTGACTGGCCTTTCGCAGCTTTGGTTCCGAGTCACAGGCGACACTTGCATTTGTCACGGCTAAGTGCTGAGCAGGAGAAGGTGAGAGCACCCAAACAGCAATATTTCACAAAGAGCTGCAGAAAGAATGGTGTGAGCTTTGTTTGCAGCGTCCTGCACCCTGTGATGAATCGTTTCACCGAGCCTCACTTCTTTATAATTCGTGGTATTGCTGCCTTTTGCTTTTTCTTTCATACACACAGTTTCTCGCTGAAGACTGGATCTCACACACACACACATTTTCTCCGTGATGGCGGGATAGAGAACAGGGAGGGGCTGGAGGGTTAAAACAGCACAATTTAAAGGACGGGAAAGCTTCTACACAAAGGAAATTCCTTTAACTTTTTTTTTCTAAAAAATACTGTGTTTCCATTAGAGAACATTTGTGTGTGATGAGAGCTCAACACACACCTCGTTGACTCGGCTAATGTCGCCCTGTCTTCGCGACCGCAGTGACAGATATCCCTGCCAGTTCTGATTGCCCTCTAGTGGCTGATGCCTGATCGCTGCTTTAACGCTCGACAAAACCTTGGGCAACAGTGCGAGGTTTTCTCAGGTCTGCCACTTTGATACACACATGATGTGTCCTGAGCGACTCCGCAGCCTTTCCTGATGCTTTTGAAATTTCAGTTCAAAGTCAGCTGATAATGTTATTTCTGCCTCTGTGGTGACTTTTTCCACATTAATGTGTTAATCGTGTGTCTTCTTCAGTATCTTTACTTTCTCCACTTGTGTGTGATGTCACAGTCAGTGACTGTGTGTCTCAGAAACACATTGCTGCCCAAACGTTCAGGGAATTTTGTTTTTTTCTCGGTCCAGTGCACTGATTGTTTCCACAGCGCATCGCAAAAAGTAGGGAGCAACCTCACTGAGCAATAAGTACCATCATGCATTGCAGTCGAGAGACACAAGGAGAGGAGGCAGCAGGAACAGGCTAGAGAGCATTATGCATCACACGTCCTTTTTTTATCAGGTGGTACACGTTCTCTGAAATGTATACCACATGCAATACACACATGAATCGCTGGACCTGTACTGGCTGTATCTGGGCTGTGTGTTGTTGTGTATGTGCACAAAATGCATTTGGAGGTTCCATGTGGTCGGTTGGGTTGTGGTGTGCCCTCTAGTGGAATACACCAGTTTCATGCACAGTACACCTCTGTACAGAGCTGTGCCAGTGGGTGACTAAACAGGAATTATCTGGCCTAAGAAAAATAAATGAAGTGGAATTAGCATCTAAAGCGGGACCAGTGGGATCACTGTGCTTGAAAGTCTCCTCTGAAACACCACACCGCTCTGTGCTTTCCGCAGGGGATCTAACTTCAGCTGTGGTGCACCACGTGTAATTTCTAGTAGTGCTCCTCTGAGTGCACAGCAGTCAATACCCACCAGTGTCATCTGGGTCTGAGAGCTCCAAGTTGATGTGCGGCCTGCCAATAAGCCACACTGTGCTCCGGGCCTCTGCAGCAGATGAACCAGATGTGAACAAGTGGATTTCATCTGCACTGGCAGCCATTCCCTTCAGCTGGATCAATAACACCAGTCCCCTGTCGCAGCCGGAATGCGGTGTCTTGGAGAGGCTGTTGTGGCAAAAAGCCTGAACAAAACGGCATGGCTGTGTGCGGATCGATTCATGGCACGCACATCAAATCAGAGCAGAGGACGGCAAAAGTGTGTGAGCATGCGTGTGTGTGCCCGTCTACTGAGTGAAACTACAAAAGGTTGCGTCTCTATCACTGCCCCAGTGAGTCAATGAAGATGGAGGAGCTGTGTTACTGTAAAATATGCACAAACATGCTCGGCAATCCACTCCTATCAGCTGCTCCTGCGGAGCCTAATAGAAATATGGATCTGCTTTGGTACGGTCGCTGTCACACTGACGTTTGATTCATCCCTGCATGTGCTCATACACCGGCCCCAGTTTGGCCTCAGTGACAGGCTGACGCTCCGCAGTGTCCCTGAGTCACAGGAGAACTGGGAAACTCGTACCGGGGACTCATCATCTGGGGAGATTTTAAACATTAGCCCGACCCGTCTCCTCTCCCCACATTCAGCTTCATGGTCCAAAGTGGTCACAACTCTGTTGCAGACGATAATTATGATTCAGCAACATACATGTTCCGTCAGATTGTCCTCTGCTTGCAAATGACGACCTTTTAAGTAGCAGAGTCATAGTCACAGTGAGCACTGAGGGAGACGCTGACCTTTACGTTTCAATAACATCTGGACAACTTGGCCTGACTAACTGTGGTCTCACAGTGCCATCTAGAGGCCAAATATTGTTCCGTTTCTCTCAAACAGACAATGCCACATGGTTTATAGACACAAATACAATTTATGACACATTTAACTGTACAATAGCGATACACAAACAAGCACGAAACAATGATTTATCCTTACAATCAAATGTCTGGACCTAATTGAGCCACTATGATGAAATAAAAACATCATCAGCCTTCATGAACCCTGCATGAATAACTCAAACTCTTATAATTCATCAGCTGTCGAGCATCACCCCTCATGCCTCTCTCTCCCTTCAACGTGGGGAAATGTTCTCATCGAGCCACAGGGAGGGGCGGAGTGTTCTGGGACCGCTGTGCATGATTGTGTGATAATAAGTCATTAGCATGCTAATTTCATAATTCATCTTTGCAGTAATGGCCTGCATCAATAAAAACTGAAATGGGGCAGTCCTCATTTGTAAAAGTATGTTTTTAAAGGCCCTTTATGATGAATGTTAAGTGGCACGGGGCTGCAGCCAGCCACAAAACACAATGTGGGGGATTTAAAAGCATGTATATATTAGTGAGTGAGTGATGACTGCTCTCATGGGCTCTGAACGGACAAACTTGGTGTTTCTAGGTGAATTTCTTCTCTCAGTCTCAGACACTGGTGCAGCTCCTTCCAATGATGAACCAGCACAAGTGTGCACCTCTGATCCATTCATCGACTGTGTTGAACTGGCAGCTCACCAGGGGAAACTCTGACCAGCTGTCCGCCACCACTTTGTTCTCCTGTTTACACGACCTCTCTCCGCAGGTCACGTCACAATGTGTGAGCTCATGAGAATCAGCCAATCAGACGCATGTCTTTCTCTGTGATCTTTGACCTCTAAAGTGACCAAACCCACCTGTGACAAGCCTGGATGTCCAAAATAAGGAAACAGATCACTTCATGGAATGAAACTTTAACATCATTCCAGTTTTACAAATGCCCATTTTTGTCTGGTTTCTTTTAACACATCTAGATCTAATTTAAAGTCTAGCATCAGTGGCACCTAACAATCCAATCAAATTTCAGAAATCGCACACAAAAGAAAAGAATAACACCGAGCCTTGAATCTGCTCTCTGAATATATTGATGTCACGCTGCTCCACCAGACACGGATAAACATCCTGACAGAAACAAAAAAAAAAACGTAATGCTTTTGAATTGCTGTTTAAAAGATTGACCAATTAATTCCTATGAAAAAACATTATTGTGCTACTGAAATATATTTAAAAAAACATATTTATTACATCACCGTTCACTGAGTTTATTAGCTCGCAAAATAAGAAAGTCAATGTCAAATGTTGGACTGGAAATTCTCGGGATGAGGGCAGAGAGGGAGGTTGAGGCTGGGGTTGAGGGAGCAGCTCCCCAGGGGGGCCTGCAGAGCTGCTCAAGAGCTTATCATCCCCAAAATCCTGGATCCACTGGATTGAGGTCTCTGAGGAGGCAGTTCACTCAGTAAGTGCGAGATGAAGATACATGTCTCTGCAGTGTCCACCGCAGGTGCAACGATGTCCAAGATAGAGAGAGAGTATTTGATATGTATATATATATATATATATTTCTACTGTTTATACATACATTTGTGCAAATGTCAGTAAGACAGAGAAAGTATTTGAGCAATTGATTTAATTTTATTTATACACTACAACATTTTTACACTATAAAAATGTTTGAATGTTATTTTGGATATTCATATTATATATATATATATATATATATATTTTTTTTATAAATAGATTAAAAACATATTGACTTCTAATGCAATGTGTCTTCCATTTGCAAAACAGGCAGACAGCAAAGATACTAAGTAAATAAACTAATGAATAAAAGAATCATAACATTAAATACATAGTGAGTGAAAAGGGAAGTGCTAAAATACGTTAAAAAGGAGAAGCCTGCTAGCCTCTATTTGAGCTCCATGTCCTGCTGCTATTTAAATTGTGCTGACAAAACAGTTCACTGAAACTGCCGTGACAGGCACAATGATTTTTAAATCTGTAAAAAGAGGAGATCAGCACATGAGAGACCGTTTTGCATGTGACACCAACCACCGCTGCTGAACTGACTAAGTGACGAACTTGATATGAATCATGCATATAAATATAACTATACACCACAGGGCTATTGTTAACTGTACTGAACAAGACAATGTCCCTGAATCAGGCTGTTAGCGAGCATCACTAATTAGTCTTAATAGCTTGGACAGTAAACATGGCGAATTACAGTCCACCAGTACATTTCCTCCGGTGTTATCTTTCGTCACTCGGGGACCTCCGTAAGTTTCCTCATCTTAATTGGTCGTTTCATCTTCTGTCATCTTAGGAAACTGCTGCCACTTTATATTCCCAGTGGTAATGTTCCTAGAAGCCTGCAGGCCTACTCAAAACGACTGCACCGATGTGTTCCCTGATAACTCGATATGCTTGGCACACAACGGCACCGAGCAATCAACACAAGAGGCATTATAATGCATACTAATGAGAGGAGGTGCTTGGACTCAGGTCATGTGGTGACATCAGCAAGTGACAATGCTAACAATAAAAAAACCATACACATTTTTCCATAGGGACGCCCCGGTGCTGTACCTACAGTCACCAGCAGAGTGTGCACATGTTTTTCTGATCTGCTGTGAAAACTTCACAGGATCAACGAGATGATCTTTGACCCCCAACTTCAACTGACTCTGGCTATAAACGTCAAACCCTGAATCCACTTGAAGCCCAGTTGTCATATAAAACCCTGCCCAGCACACTCATGAAAGTCAGTCAACGGTTCTGCCATCAAAAGTTTCAGGAAATGATATAAAAATGTAAAAAGTGAGGAGGAAAACAGAGGGAGAGAGAGCCCGCAGAAGAAAAAGCAATAAAAGTTGTGAAGGATGGGGAGCTTCTTTGCTTTTGTAACCCCACGCCTGTGACTAATGGAGCAGATAATGTCTGGGCCCTTCATGTGGTTTAATTGGATCAAAAGCTGATAAATGAGTGTGAACTTTTAAATGAGCTTTTAAAAGGGTTGGAGGTGGAGAGCTCTCTATCCACGCTGATCATAAACGCTGCAATTCATCAGGGAATCTGTATAACGGGGGGAAGTGCACTCATACGAAGACACAGTCCAAACACAAGAGCTGTCACTAATTCTTCGAGGCATGAATTCTTCCACACATCTGTTTCTTTTTGCATGTGGAGCAGCAGTGTGACATGACAGCTCCCCAAAAGTGACTTGATCACCACCCGGTGGCTGGCTGTGGTGGAACTCATAAACGGATCAAACTAAAAAGTCAAGTTCACTTTCTTCTCAAAAGAGGGTTCCTGTAATTTTAGTTTTTATCATTTGTGGTACCCCTGTGCATTTGTTTTTATTGCTCATTCAATGCTAGTAAAACAGGGTTATATGTCAGCACATGTATTGGTGGAGTGATGCTACTGTGGCGCCATCTTGTTATCAGATTCAGGCGCTCGTATGCAGGATATTTTAGATGCTATTTGAAGGTGGGAGAAGTGGATAGGTGTCGTCCATCTTCATATGCAGTCTACCCTGTGGTATCTGCATAAGGTAGTTTCATAGATCACACTCTTCCTTGGGCCCTCTGAGCGTTACATCAAAAGACCGCTGCCTGATAATCTGTCTCTCTTTCCCTGCTCACCTACCATCTCTGCCTTTCTCTGCCAGGGGTCTAATCCTCTGTGACTAATAGCCTGGATATGAGGATTATTTTTCTACCTGCTCAGAGACACAGTGAGAGAGAGATAGAGAGAGATATGCCAGAGTGGATGTTTTTAATGGACGGACTCGTCACCTGTCCTGTTCCTGAAGCTGAGAGATTGCGTGTCAGCGCTCACATGTTGTGAAACAGGTCAGAAACCCATGATGACTTGTTTCTGTCACACAAGTGACAAGTAAATGTTTTTCACCATCACTTTCTCTGCCAGACTAAAATGTGGAAAACGGTCCATTAAATGCATTTCATCATTCTTTGAGCAGTTGTTTGTGTTGTGACCCAGACTAAATCTCATGGCTGCCACTTTATGTAGATGTATTATAAAAGCAATAAAAACTCAACGGCTAATATCAATGAAATACTTTTAGCAGTAAAACCTGGTGCTTTGGTGTCTGGTAGCCATAGATTTTACCACACTCGCCTTGTTGATTTAGCATGTTAGCATAACTGATAATGCATTAAGTGAGGGAATAACTCTGCTTGTTATAATTTCATCCTGAGGAGGACATGAATGCCAAAGTTCATCAGAATCCAATAGTTTTCGAGATATTATAGACTCACAGAGCTACTGCTCACAGGACCTCATTTGAATGTTCAAAAGCACAAGGAGTTTTATCAGAATCTCTCTCATGCTCTCTTGCCTTATGGTTCAATCCTTTGATTTCAAAACCTCAGGGTTGTTAAGATTGCATCAGTGGATACGCAGATTGTGCAAAGCGTGAGGCAGTAATGCTTCACGTCTGAGACTGATAGGATACAATAAACGCTAATCTGATTAAGCCGCTTCTATAGTAAATATATGCAGTGATCCTCCCTCCACTGGTTCAAATTGTAATCCCATTCAAAAGGCTGTGCAGGAAGAGGGGAATGCGGCCCTCTCTTTCACCCGTCACTCAAGCTGCATTGTCCCAGACAGAGCCGCTAAAGCAGTTCCACTTGAGAGAGTGCTTGTTGGGATTCTGGATAACCTGTCATCAAAATAAGGCCACATAACAGCCCCTGGATCGAGGAGCTCTGCTAATGAGATTATTCTTCCTTGTAGCAGCAGATGGCAGCACTTAAACTTTGACAAGTTCTATTATTCTCTCTCGTTCTTGCCCTGATTTCACGTCTAGGATTGAACTGCTCTCGCCATTCATGAATCCATTATATGATGTGTTTTTAGAAGCTACTTTCAAAAAGTTAGTTTATGAAAAGTAGGGCTCCACCATTAAAGATAGGCCACCGGCTCCTCATTCCAAATGGCTCAAAGCTGGCTTTGTCGGTTCAGTTTATGGACTGTATACAACAGCAATTTCTTCCCACTGTTCAGAATTATGTCTTGAATAAAACAACATCATAATCCTACTGATTCTGAGTCTGTCTCTAAAAGTAACATAGACATCAATTCGGTAAGAACTTGGCTTTAGGGATTATATTGAAACAGTTGAGAGAATTCGGTTTCACTTTCTGGTTGAATTCACGTCAGCCATCTTCAGGCTGCGGCTGCAGAGAGGAACAGTGCAACAGTGAAGGCAAAGATCCCAGTGGTCAGCCACATCTTCCCCTGTCAAAACATACAGATATTACACCTGGTGGCCGCTGTGCTGAAATTGCTTCCGCACCACAGAGGACCCTGTGCGTGTACACAATGACCACGCTCACAGTAAATGTGGTCCTGTGGGACCTCGTTTACACGCGTCTCTGTCTACACAGGCGGGTTACTTCAGTCCAGTTTCATAAATAACACTCTGCACCGTGTTTACTTGCTCTATCACATCCGGAAATCCCTTTAGGTTAGTGGTGGGTGAACAGAGAACAGCAGGTGCAAGCAGTTATAAAACATGAAGGGATGACCCACACTGGCCATCAGGCAAGCAAATGCACACACTGTGTGTCGGTTGTTTGTCTTGCCCCGCCCCACCTTGTTGCCTGATGGGTGTTGTGCCAGCATGAGAACTGCACGTTTGTATGTGTGTGACAGAGAGAGAGAGAGTGTGTGTGAAAGGGATTAATATCACTAATGGCAACAAAAAGGAATATATTTGTCCATACGATGAGCAGCCACTTTAATAGTGATAGTGGGGAGATGGGGTTAAAAGAGGGGAGGGGCAGGAGGAGTAAATCAAAAAATGTAAGCGAGAGAGCGAGAGAGAGAGAGAGGGAGGGAGGGCCCATGCTGCAAAGAGGTTATTAGATAAACCACATCACATAATCTGCAGTCCCAACCCCAGTGGCTCTGTGTAAGCTTCCGTGGCGAGAAGCGTTAGAGGTAGTTTATGAGCGTGTTTATGGAGATCGATACGTGTAAGCCACAGTGGCAGGGGAGCGAGCGCTAAGACATCAGTGAAATTGTTGTTTTGTCTGGAGGCTGCTGCAGCAGCCTCATGGTGAGGCTGTCGAAAGGTTAGACTTGTTCCGCCTGGAATTAACTATAATTCACTATATACCCAACGAGTTTTAAAGTTCAGGTTCAGGCGGCGCTGCAGCGTGTCCAGTCATAAGATTTTCCAAAGAACCTCATTGAAAATCATGAAATAATCTTGTCAATTTCAATTTCAAAGTATGCATATCATGGTTTACCTCTTGGCTGATGAGAAAGAGGTGTAGATACAGGAGGAGCTTTTCTTGTGTGTTATTTTTATTGATGACAACTCCTGGCACACCCTGCACAATAGTTCTGAGATTCAAACAGCATTCCTGGCCAGTAGATTGCAACCAACCGTATGACCTCAGGTCGTGTCACATTAGTTTTAGCTCGAGCTACAAATTTACTACAACAGCATGAGGTCTCCCCTCAGGGCAAAAGAGCAGCACAGTTTGCTAGCCTCATTATTTTCTACTGACCAAAAAAAAAATGAAAGAAACTACTGAGGAAGAGAAAGTGATGTGCCTAGGGATACAAACCCTTCACTGACAGATACCTGTAAAGTTCATGCTTTGATTAACGGGTGCAAGTCAACATTTCCTACTTCACTTTACCCTTTATTGTTCCAACCATCCCTCTCTCACATTTCCATGGAAAATCCCACATGTGAATCCAACAAATCAACATCCCTTCACACAGACTGTTTGGTAGAGCAAGAAAATGGGAATATGTTTAAAAGCATGCTTCCATACTGTGTGGGGTGAGTGAGACACTGGGTTTCATGTCTGCACTGGTTTGATCCCAAAGGTTCCAGGAACTGATAATGAGAGTGATGTTCCAACAATAAATTAGACACAACAACTTTGACTGTGAGAATGCAGTTTTTGAGGTCATCATTGACCTCGACACTTTTATTTACACCTCACACTTCACCAGTTCCAACATGTTCCTCTCCTGTTCTGTGAATGCACACACACGATGAGGCAGCTGAGCAGCGGTGCCACATCAGATCCAGTGAGAACCCAGTGAGGACCTGCAGGTCTCGACAGAGCATGTCAGAGAATCAGCCAGGGAGCGAGGCAGCCTCACGCTGAGGGGACCGTGAAGGCAGCACGGCACAGTGTGATGCAGCAGACGATCCTGCTCCGCACAGAGCGCAGCACACAGAGCCACTCATGCTTTACTGGCTGCTCACTGGAGTGGATCACTTTGTTTCCACCGTTGTAAAGAAAGCATGAAAAGAAGCCTCTGTGTGTGTGTGTGTGTTGCATATTTCCATGTGCTCTCACATGTGCATGTCTCTGGTTAAGATGCAACTCAGAACTTTAGCACTTTTGAAAATTGTGAAACATAAAATATTCACATGCAGATGCATTAAAACAGATATAAATAGCAGCGCGGTCTGTTCCTGGTGCCGTGTCCATGCTGTTGACAGTACAAGGGCAGTGGTGTTGACGCTTCTCCATTTATGGAACGAGCAAACAGTGCATGACTTTTGATATCAGGATAATGAGCCTAAAGTGAAACTCCACCCATAATCCATGGTTTGAAGATCACTGTGATCCCTGTGAAACGTTCATTGAACGCAGATGTGGTTAGCTTGTGAACAAGTCACTTAAAATGGATGTGATCAGAGACAAACTATTTGAAAGTGTCCATTCCTTCACAATAACCGCCATCTCAGATCTGTAGGCACATGTGCAACATATTCCAGACTCGTATATTTCCACCCAAACATGCTGAACTGTTTCCATTTCAAACTGCATCTGTGACCTTTGAATGTTCTTTATGTGCCTTTCCACGGCGATGCCATAAATGTGTGGATAAAAGATATGGTTTAAAGTCAATACATTTGAAGGGCCTCTTTTGTTGGGGCTCTGGTTTGAATTATTGTCCACTTCCTGGCGGCTGACTTCCCTGCCGTTGAATGTTCTCCCAGGCTACTTCCCGCCGCCTCTCCACGTGAAACCTTATACAGCCGTGAAATACATAACTGGAGCACAGTGAGCGCCAGGCACGCCCAGGTCCCGCGGCCCTCGCCCTACGAGCCTGCAGATGCTCTCTCTGGGGGACATCGCCCGCTCAATCTCCCCTTTACATCTCCTGGACGTCCGCCAAGGCTCCATCCACCACGGGGACGGCAGCAGCTAACTTTTACTGTTGTGGCAGGCCCTCATGAGAGCATTACCTCTGTATAGATAACAAGGGGGAAATGTACACACAAACAAGAACTTAATTAAATTAATCTGCTGTAGTCATCAGCGTTAACAATGGGTCAAATAACAAGAAGTAACGTTGCACCATGCAGAATGGAAGCCATGAAAATCAGCCATTTCTGCAGTTTCCAGTTCTGCAGGTCTGTTTGTGACCTTCAGCCCATTGCTCATGATTTATAGTCCACAACTTCAATAAGTTGTTTTACTCCCTGATGTCTGTAGTTTGCAGCTGTCGGGGCTGCTTTCGTTTTAAAAGTGCTGATTAATCCATTGTGCCGTGCACTGCACCTTTGCTAGTGGATAAGCCAATGGAAAAAAAAAGATGTTTGCCTTGTGGCTAAAAAAAAACTTAAGCCAAAATTTGCCTCATATTTGCAGAATGTATCAACAGATAAGCTTTTGTTGATGGATCAGAATGAGTGTGATCTTGAGGGTAACGCCAGCTGCCTTTGTAAGGTAAGGCAAAGGAGGTAAGGGTGAACTTCACAAAACAGGCGGAAGTCAGGAGGTTGAGAAAACACAAACTCTGATAAGAAACAGAACAGGAGGCAGTGACTCCAGCGACACCAACCTTTTCTTCACATTAAATCCACCTTCCTGTGATCACACACAAAGCCCGGCTCTGTGCAGCACAGTGCCCCACCTCCTCAGGCAGGTCAGCTGGCAGTCAGTGGAGCTGCGGTCGTGTTGGTCTGTTGATGCTTTTATTCATCAGCCTGCCACGGTTAACGCTCCCTGTTTCCCTTCAACTGCTCCCAGGGACGACAGCGTGATTTGTGCTGGGGACACTTACAGAAGCCGACCACCACAGACGAACCTCTGACTACTTCAGATTTGATTCAATAGACAGTTAATGTATTGTTTTAGGTGAATCTAAAGTTAAAAACTTTTTTGGCATGTGGCAATTTAAACAGGCCCCCCTTGTAAGTGGTGTGTGTGTGTGTGTGTGTGTGTGTGTGTGTGTGTGTGTGTGTGTGTGTGTGTGTGTGTATATATATAGTCTATAATAGCCATCACCTCCTTGATTTCAGACAGGATTTCAGACAGGATTTTCAGTCCAAAGATCATGCACTTTGTGGTTTTCTAGTGCACAGAGCAAGTATATGAGTTTACACTGCTGTGGAACGAAGGCCTGTGTTGACTGTTGGATGGAGCAGCTCCAGTCAGCCAGAGTCCGTGAGAGGAGACCCACCAGCACTGTGACACAAGGGCTCATATACTTCCTGCACAAGAACTACATTCAGGCAACCCTTGGTTGTGCCGCAGCTGAAATGACGCCAGCCAGTGAAATCAGACGTTTCCTTTAATGGCACCATCGTCTCCCAGCCGATCTGTCGACTTCAGCAAAACAGAGAGACATAGGGGCCTATAGTTTTTCTGAGCTGATGCCAAAATGTTTCTTTCCCACTGCTTGAGCAAACAACGATGTAATGTTGATGTAAAGACTTGGAAAAATGAGATTACCTCGAAGGTTTTGATTTAAAGCCATCTGGTGCAGCCATGGGAAATAACCATTATGTCCCTAATGTATGAAGAGAGTATAAACACAAACCTTTTAGTTTGCTTTGGACCACATCCAGATTCCAGTGGTGCCACTGTCAGGGACACTGCGAAACGGTTCGTGTTTGCTGGCTGGGTGAAACAGGACAGGAAACAAGGCTGCAGTAACAGTGACATTCTCATGTTTTGGGGAAAATGATCATTCATATGAAAGTTGATACCAACATGTAGCACATGGTCTTTTAAAATAGAACGTCAATCTTTCTAACTCCAGAACTTTGCGGCAACTTTCCCACCAAATCCCAAACTGAGCAGCGACAGGAGTCACGCCTGATGTGGCGAGGAATTCAGCACCCACCCTGTTGTGTACTTTAGCGTCTCATCACGCGAACCGAGCCATCCAGCCCGGTCAAGCAAACAAAGCAGCACCTTTACACAATAGCCACCTTGTTATGCCGTCATGAGACAGCATGACAGGTATTTCAAGGCTGAGGCCAAAAGCAGGCAGCAGGAGGTGACGTGCTCACGGCCCAGGAGAGAACTGTACGTGATATTAAAACACATTCAATCATTCTGCAACATACTATGAATGTATTCAACCATGAAGGTACAAATATAGAACAGAAAGAATCATAGACGTACATTAGCACCATAGCTGATGTTGGTGATTAGACCAAAGTGTAGATGGAAGTAGAGGGGTCGTCTTCTGCTGTCCCGTCAATGGTGAGCTCGCTCCACCAGTGTCTTGATGCAAATGATAACCAGTGAAGGGAGCGTGTCGTGGGAGTGAACTTAGGTTAGTTTTATCTTCAAGACCAGGTTGTTGCAATAGTGTTTGCAGTAAGGGAGGGTTGATTGCGGAGGGTCACGCCCAGGTACATTGCAGACTGTGCGGGGGGCTACTACAAAGTTGTCAGAGGTGATAATACACTCGGGGGGAGGAAGCTTGGTCGTGCCACAGTTGGTTTTTCAGGTGGTGTAGATCCCGAGAGAGATGCTGCTAACTGTCAGAGAGGGGAAATGAGAGAATTACTTAGGGGTCATCTGCAGAGCTGTGGTAGGAGAAGCTTATGATGGAGCAGAAAGAGCTGGTGAGGAGACAGGTCTGCACCTCAGAACAGCTGAGGGTGGGTTCACTCTTGCCTTCTTCAGTGGACATACATTTACTCTGTTCCGTCACTGTGTGGCATGTACGACACAGAGTTGAAAAGTATTTTTACTGGTTCCATGTCATCGTTGAAAAATCTGGTTTTGGCTGTTGGCCACACCCAAAGGAGATGACAGGTGTGGAACTGAAGTATCACCCTGTTGAACTGGTAATCAGAGCAGTGCTCAGAGACGCACTCGCTGTCGACTGAGAGCACCGCTGCAGCAGGTGGGAATCTCAACTTCAGCCAGTGTCCTCAAAACAATCTGCCAACGCTACTCAGCCTGGGAGATTTGACTGGATCTGTGTGTGTTTTTGTCTGTTCTCACAGGGTTGGTCACACGGCAGTTCTGTGGGGCACATGAGGAAACTCTGGGGTTGCTGTTCTTGTTTCTTTCTGATGTTAATAAATGTGATTAGATCACACCCACACAGTCCTAATGAAGCTGATTAGCTTTCAGATTCGATGCTGTGGACTATACAGCTTCATATCAAACACTGGGACCATTTATCTGTCTGTTCAGGTCCTTCCTTATCTTCAGTGAAGCCTATGATTCAACCGTGTTTCACATGGAAATAAATTAGGAGCAGAAGGATGGCTCATTTAAGAGTGAAATCATCTCCGCACTCAGCTGCAGTTAGCAGGGACTTATTCCAACATCAGCATCAGGAGCTGGTCATTTTAAAACTTCTTGCCAAATTGGTATAAAGGCTTCAAGCCTAAAAGATCTACAATTTTGTCACACATTTTAATTTTTACAAAAAATATAGAATTGATTTCCAGAAAGTAGACAGACTTAATTTTCTTTTCTTTTTCTTTCTTTTTTTTTTTTTTTTTTTTACTAATAACAGCTTGAGATTACATTTTTACTAGTTTGTGGATCTTGATGAAAGGGAGCTGATCTATGAGTGTGTATAATTTATTGCAGCTTGATTTAGGGGACTGTTGGGCCTTTGTGGAGAAATGCACTCCACTGAGAGCCAAGTTGTTGATGGGATTTTTAGGCACAGTGCCTCATCGCTGCTTGTCCTTCTTTTCGGTATTGAAGCTTCTTTAGTTACTCCACTCTAAATCATAACACGTTTTTACATGTCACTGTTCTGAGATGATACTGCTTCATTTTGTCCTCGGGAACTAATCAATAATTCAGCTCGCTTCTGTTCATTTTCTGAACAGCAGCTGTGACAGGTAGAAGCATACTTGTAGAGAAGAGAAAGAAAATTGCAAAAGAGGCAGGGAAACAGTGACAGGGGAAGGAGGGCGAGGAGGAGAAGCATCTGCATCTCCACAACGTGGCCAGGCGGAGAATTGTCATGCAATCACATCTGAAATCAGGAGAAATGCAGAGCGCTTGAGGCAAGAGCGAGGAAAGCACATAGGGCAAGCAGCGCAGCCACCCTCCATATGTGGAAGCAGCACGCTCTCCCTTCATTTGCTCTTTCCACGAATTCCTGCCTGTCGTTGTCGTTTGTTGTGCTGGGACAAACTCATAGAGGAGACGACTGAGCATCTTTTTGAAAAGGCGGCAGCATATGGCAGCGTAGATGTTGTCCTCCACTTGTTCCTAATGTCAGAACTGCGTCATCAGCCAAGCTCTCATGTTAACTTCACTTTTCTCTGTTCTGTTTCCATGTGCGCTTGCTGATCTGTTGCGGGGGTGGAAGGGGATGCAGAAGCCTGCTCTGTGCAGACGTACAGTTGTGTTTCTTTGAATTATTCACTTATGCCTTCACGATCTACTCCAGTCACACACAGCTAATCAGCGTGGATCTTCATCCTCTCTCCCACTTTCTATTCGTTGCTCTTTCTTCCTCCTTCTGCGCTTCCTTCTCATGGTCTTCATTTCATCTGGCTGTTCAGTCATAGTTCTCCATGATGTGATCCTTTGAAGGATAATCGTAGGCTTTGGTTTGGTTTAAAACATGATTTTTTTTTTTTGGTTTATTATAAGCAGAAAGATGAAAGAAAAGCACATGTAGCTTGTTGAGGAGGTTTTCTACATATCAGCATGTTTCCGTTCAAGATTCAAGAGAAACCAGGACAACAAGCGAAACTCCTCATTTGTCATGTAAATGGACAAATGTCCACGAATCTCCGTCTGAATACAACCAGTCCTCCTCCCCGAGGCTCTGAAAGTGTGGCTAAAAAATAAACTTAACTCTGCTCAGCTGTCAGGCCAAAAATGGAGATGATCCTCTCCAGGTTCCCTGATGGGAGGAGCTTTTCGAGGGCGACTGGGAGCGCTCCTGACACGATGACCCATATGTCACGCGTCTGAAGGCATCATTAAAGGATGCAGGGTGACACAAAGGGGGGTTTCTTTTCTCTTGTAGGATTCTGCCAGGGAGGATGATGCTCCATGATTTTTATACATATCGTGTAAATGTCCATAGATGCTCCGTTATACCTTTAGTGAGTGCACAGTTATGATGGCCCATGTCTAGTGCATTCTCGCTCGTGTTATTAAGCTAAAAAGAAGAAGAGGATCTGATGGCCCGCCCTGCGCTTTATCAAAATTATGGTGGAGCCAAACTGATGTTTCATTGCTCGGGATCCGATCCAGCTCTGAGAATGTGCTGACGTGAATTTGGGCAGTTAAATATGCTGAATAATGTGCACAGTTCAGCCACTGTCCTGTTCTTGTTCTGGCTCTGAAGTGGTCTGAGACTTTGTTGTACACTCCTGAAGCTGATTTAAATGCTCCAGCCCTCTGCAGCACACAGTCTGAAATAATCTTACAGCCTTTTTGTGCTGAGCCATTCATTCTGTACCCACCACACCAACACTGTGATCTGCAGCAGTGCATTAGTTAAAAGAAGGATTTTTTTTACTCTCTCAATCTACTACTACTACAACTCTTTCTCTCTCTCTCTCCCCCCTAACTCTGTGTGAACATTATGATGAACGAGGCATTATCAGGGCAGAGAGGTAAAGTAGATTAAAGTGACATCCAAAGCAGAAAAATGACCCTCCTCGTTTACACAGCCCGTTCTGAGTGATGAGCACGGATAAGTCGCAGGTCAGCGAACATGACATGAGCGAAACTCGTTTGTTACCCAACGCGGGGAAAGCCACTCAGGGGACATATGCTGTGATGCACTGGCAGGCCTCAGAAATAAGAGGTTCATATGGTTTTAATGACTTATGAATGAAGCAGATGCTTTCAGATGTGCAAAACGCTGCATCAATACAATGTCACGCCACAGATGACGTGAGGGCGTGTGTGGCCTGCAGGTCGCACATAAAGGATTACACACATACATGCACACACGCCGTTTTGGATTTCATCCATCACAACACGCTCTGCATCTCTGGATGCAACTGCAGATCGCAGCAGTTCGTTCGTCGAAGCTCGTTGAGCCAGGATGGATGTGCCCTGAAAAAATACTTTAAAGATGTTTGTCATGAGTGGGTTTGGTGACACATTAAAGTTCTTGAGGTTTTAAAAGCAATAGGGGGTTCAGTGAAAAATTCATATTAAGTTCACCTCATGTCATTTGATAGCAGAGGCATGAAAGATTGAACAGTGTGGAAGATTCCAAACCGAAGGGAGCTTTGAGGTGGGGTGACTTGTGAGGGAGGATGGATGTGTTGAAAGGTCAGATGTCGCAATGCATCACATTATACGATCCCCCGTGTTTCTACAGCTATACTGGCCATGGCTAATTTAAAGCAGCAGACTCAAAAGCTTTCCATCTTTCTGGCTTCTCGTTTTTTTTTTAGCATGACAGTAGCACGCTTTCGTGTGTGTGATGGATGCTCTGACACTGATAGAGGAGGACATGAATAAGAGAGTGAGGAGGACTATGAGGATTTCCTGGACCTGTGACGATGACCGGTTAAGCACCTGATACAGAACCAATCGAGCCGTGATCATGTAATCCAGTATTACACAGAGCCACTCCAGATAACCTATTCACTCCAATCTTGTTATATTATTGCATTTCTTGAGGGTCTGACACTTCTCCCACATAAAACGTTATCAGTCGATTCTTGGTGATTAATTAACCAGTGTCTCAACAGGAAACATCTGACGTCTTGTAAACAGTAATGAATCATGGGAGAAACGCTGTATCAAGTTTGAAAACGAGACCAATCACCGAGCCGTGCAGGATGAGTCAGCCAGATAATGAATCTTCCTCATGGCGAAGGACTGTCCGAATGCAGCAACAAAGTCCTCCAGGCTCAGCTGTCCCATCTGAAGGCCATGAAGTTTACTAAGCTGTTAGTTGTCAGTGGTGACACCGGCGCGTCAGCCTGGAAGAATGGAAAGGGTGGTTAATATTAGCTCATGATAAACAAGCTGTGCTCGTGCCAAGTCTTCCACGTGACAAACAGCATGAAGTCACCGTGGACCTGCACAATGGCAGGAAGTGAAAATGCGAACGAGCAGATGTAATGAGACCGCTCCACGATGAGGTCTTGACTCTCAAAAGAACACAGAGACGTTGGCTTGGTTTCTTTAATATCCTGCTGGGCCATAAACTTTTACATGTGAGACAGTGGATATGTTGCATAACCTGGTTATGGATGTTTGGCGATAAAAAAGCACTGTAAAATGACAACACCCTCTACACATCTCATTTCCCCCCCAAGATTGTTCTTGTACAACCTGTTTTCCGCAAGAAACACCTTGACACCTGTCTGTGTACATTACAACTGTTTCTCCATGCATGCAAACACATGCTCCTATCGCTGTGTACAAGTACAAGAGTCTGAAGCGAGGCAGCAGGAGCCAACAAGAAGACAAAATCAGACTGATGGATGGGAGGAGAAGGAGCAAGAAATTCTGGGGCCAGAAGGCAGTGTGCTTGTGTCGATCTGATTTGGGTGACACTGTGTGACAGGAAGCTGGAAGAGGAGCTGAGTGACCTCCCTTCCCACCACAGGTCACCATGGAAGTGGCACATATACACATTCAAACATGCACAAATTCAAACTCCCCCTTCCTCTGCTGTTCATCATCTTCCTTTATATCAGGCCTAAATCAAAGCCTGAATTCAGACTGAGCCTGACCCCGTAATGCTGGGCCCTAAGGTCAGAGGAGTCCCACGGCCACTTGTTCAATCACGAGATGTGCAGGATTAAATCGGGAGGTGAAAGGTGTAAAGGTATTTCATCAGCACCTTGAGCAAGGCTCTTATCCCCACCTGCCTCCGTGAGCTCCTCAGTAGCCAAAGCATCTGATTGTAGTTGCAGGGGGCAGCTTCCCAGTGTCCACCTGATTGAATGTGATAAATGAGAAGTTTGCTTTCAGTGAAACTACCCCTTGAATTTATAAACTCACCACCCACACCCTCACAGCACCTGAACCCTGATGAGGGACTGTTTGGGGGGTGGGGGATAAAAAGATTTACCTGTTTAACTTTCTTTTCGACCTCTCAACTCGCTTCGCTGTGACTGTTCATGGCAGAAGGCTTGTGTGATCGAAACGCAGCTCAAGAGAAGAGGTGCGACAACTTGATGACTTTGCAAGATGATTAAGACTTGGTATATGCAAAAGCTGAGTTTGGGCATGCTGATGCGCTCAATGTGAACAAATGAGAATTGAGGCTGATGAGGGTCTTTAGGTTAGTGTTCGGTCAAAATCCAATCTGGAATAGCACTCAGTGGAGCACATTCCTCTTCCGAGGCCCTGCAGTCCCATTAAATTAAAACAAATCTTTAAGTGAAGGAACGCTGCATTCCTCAGCTATACTTTGGGGGTAGCTATAGGTTTCTAACCCGATTTGTCACCAAACAGTGACTGAATAAAAAGTCTTGGTTCCCTTGAAGCCACATATAAATCTACTGGATTCAGATTTTCCTCGGATTTAATGGAAACTACATACAATCATTGCATTTTTTTTAATCAAGACACATCACAAAGTTCTCTGATCTCAATCTGCTCCTGCGTTGAATATTGTGTCCTTCCACCACCATTTGTGGTGATCCAGATGAAAACATAACATCCCCGGGGAACTGTCAGATTTTTAGAAGTTAAATCATAAATGGATCCATATATGAATAAGTCAAGGAATGACCAAAGCTTTAACTCTTCCTGACGGGAACATAAATGCCAGCACAAATTTCAACAGTGATCCATCTAGTTGCAGTGACTGCGATCCTGAGGACTTTGCCAAAAACAAGAGGCAGCAAGTCCAACCCCCTCCTACACTGTTTTAACCTTCATCAGAGGGTCCACATCACTTTAGTAAAACTCCCACAGGGAAAAAAAAACGGTTATTTAGTTCCTTGTACTTTGTAACAGCTCACCTCTAGTGAATGTATTTTTCATGTGACAGACAGAAGTGCAGCGTTAGTGCTGTTTAGTTTGAATGCTGCTCTGCAGATGAATGAGAATGTCTATGATTTATGAGACCCTTGTCTCGTGGTAAGTACTTTTCTGTATCAATGTTTATTGTTCATCACTTGCCTGCGAGGAGAAGCTCCCTCAGAGGAAACTGCTCTGTGGGGGATAAATATTCACAGTGCATTTCATGTATGAGCCGCTGATAATGGGCAGATAAGGGGAAAGTTGTCAAGTTTCAGCTTAAAAGCTCACTTACTGTATCCGGTCCCATCCAGGCCAATGTTTTTTTTTCTCTCATGGGACCCAGAGTACTTTTGCCTCTGTTATTTTTAGGTTGGGAAAAGCTCATCTGCAGTTAGAAGTGAAGTGCCCGTGTGATGAAGATGTATTTATCTCTCTCTCTCTTTAACAGCCTGTTCATAGCTGTCCATCTCCAGTGTAGCATCGTGTTGTTTTTGTTGTGAAGCTCTCATTTATCTTGGACATGCTTCACAGCCACAGCCTTTCCTGTTTTGTCCTCTCATTCTGTTTCTGACTAACACATCTTCTCCTTATCTATCTATCCATCACTGGAAGACCACAAGAATGGATTTTAGGAATTCTTTCCTCATAGTTTTCTTTTTGAGTGTAGATGTGAAATCTTCTTCATCTTATGTACATTCTGTACATGTTTCTATGTCAGTGAGCAAACATGCACATTAACACTTCACTTGGGAGTGTCCAGACACTGAGGGGAGGTACCCCCCACACACAACATGGTGTGCCTCCTGTCGAACCTGTAATGCAGGAATCCAAACAGTCAGGTTCACAGGTGTAACCACACAGTGACTGTAGGTCATTACCAAATTAACAACTTAACACTCTGAATCATCATGTCAAGAGAGTTGAACAAATAATCAACATCTTTGAGTATCGGCTCAAACCCTGAGAATAAAATGCACCAACAAAGAGAAAAACACATGTGCAACAGGAACATCTGACAAACCAAGACATGTTTGAGTTTATACTTTAATTTGAATGACATATGTTTCACTTTAAAAGCTTTAATAGATATAATTAAACACAAACTTTCTTTATAAAAGAGGCTTCACCCAGCTCTGCCCCAACTGCTCTGAGTACGCATGCGTGCGAGATTGCTGCCTTCATGTGCTCTTTGGTGGCTTCGTTTTCTAAACTGCACAGTTAGAAAATGTCAGTGTCCCAGCTCAAAGTGCTACTGCTATCGTGAATACCAACAGTGGAAACGGCTTACATTCACACACATACACACATACATTTTTACATTTAAATCCCCCTGATGCAGATTTGTGTTAGTGTCTGCAGAAATTTGCACCAATAAATGTCAGTCCCCCAAACATGACTGACTTTTTTTCAACATGATGCTCATTTAGTTATATGAAATGTCACTGAAATGTATTGTTAGAAATTAAGATGAAACACTTTAAATTAAATGCACTACTTCTTCCTTTTCTAGGTTACAATAAAGCCTTGGCAATATAAGTCATAATACATTTTAGTATTAAGTAAAAATTTCACTAATCTTTGTCTAACACATGAACGTCCACATAACAACACAAGGTGCAGCCGATTTGCATGTAGCTAATTTCTGTCCCTACATCTGGATCTCTATATATCCGACAGCTCGTGAATGCACCACGAACAGCAACACATTTGCAGCGCCTCGACAGAAACTGAGAAGAGGAGGAAGAGTGAGACCGATCTGAACTCAGAGGAGCTCCATACCTGCCCACAGAGGAGCTGACAGCTGCAGGAGAACTCAGCTGCTCCTCACACGCGGAGAAGAGACAGAGGAGCCCAGGTGAAGTGGAGGAGGAGAAACTTCCACTTTTTAAAGTCACTCCAGAGGGAGAGGGAGAGGGAGCCAGGGGATCGGGAGCAGCGGGAGTCGGTGGCAGATGTAACGTGACATCGATGAAGGAGGGTTAAATCGCCGGCATGTCGGTGTGGGAATGAAACTGGTGTCGCCACAGTGAAGAGAGTCTCCGGTGCGGATGGAGATGGCTTGATCTGTGTGCCCCGGGCAGAGAGCGGCGGGACGGAGCTCATGTTCCTGCGGCGCACGGGACAAAGTTTGCTGCGCGTCTCCGGGACACGGTTCGACTTTCTTTGACACTCCGCTGCTGTGACCGCTCCTCGACCCCCCTCCGGCGGCGGGGTCCACCCGGCTCTGGCTCTGGTGTCGGGCCCGCAACTGTCCACGATGTCCAAACCCGCGCTGAAGAAAACCCACTGGACCTCCAGGGTGACCGAGAGCTCCGTGTCCAAGGATGCCCGCGGAGAGCTGAACGTGCCGCTGCGAGGCGGCGCGGAGAACGGGGAGTTCGCCCACATTGGCCCGGTGAACCAGGACACGGTGCTTTACAAAAGTGGGAAATTAATCGAAGGGGAGCTGCTGCTGGAGGTGGAGAACCTCTCCATCTCGGGATTACCCCTGTACGACGTGCAGACACTGATTAGCAACTGCAAAGGTCCCGTCAGGTTGAAAACTGTCAGGCAAGGTAAGAAGACCGGACGCAGAAGTCCGTTTGTTTTTATAGCCACTTTATGTTCCCCACCTTACTGAAAAGGGACGGAGCATTCAACTTTTGTATCAAGCCTTTTACTACAACACGGAGAAATATTTATTCAATTCGGCATATTGAGTTGTGCAGTTGAACCTTAAACAGCCACACGCTTCCAGGGGGAGATCAGTGGACTAGAAGTTTTATTATTTGTTATTTTAAGGTCTTCCAGGTGAAGACTGTTTGATACAACTTCAGGAAGTCCTGACATTGTGTGTGTGTGTGTGCGTGTGTGTGTTTGTATGGTCACTTTAAATTTCTGAACGGCTCTTGGCTCTTTTGGTTGTGGTTTTCCTCCCCAGAGAGAATGTCACTAGTCAGGTCCAGGGACACGAAAACAACACAGGCTCTCACACATTGTTTATTCAGCTTTCCCCCTTTTCGTTCTGCTGCCTTATCAAACCTGGGAAATGACCAACATGTTCAAGCCACATCCAGATAATGTGTCAGCCGGCGACATTTCGCTCTAGAGCAACACAATAACCAAACCTCACAGGTCTGACTGCTCTGAGTGGTGAAGGCCTGAAGGAACACCAGGTGATCCAAGTGAACCAGACATGTTTTAGTGGCGTCAAAGCCAGATATCATCCACTAAACACGACAAACTGTGGCTCTGTTTGGGGCCTTTTTTCAGCTGTATCTGTCACATGTGTACACAGGCTGCACTGAGCGTGTGTCTGGCACCCAACAGGAGTTGGAATATCAGGTACCTAGCAGAATCACTCACATCAGGCCACTGGCTCGCTCACGGTCAGCTTGACTCAGCAAGCAGGGCCCGGTGGTTTGACACTGAGCCGCTGTGACAGGCTCCCAGCGTGGTGAAGCAGACTGCTGAAGGGATGCTCCCAGCCGCCATGCTCCTCACACTCAGCTTCCTGTAGGGACAGACAAAAGAGCAGCAGCCCTTCAAGGACAGTCCCACATATTTACGGCACGTTAATGTCTGGAGCTGTGTTGACCAGGGCCGTGGAAAGAGGTGAAGATAAGAAGTTAACGTCAGAGTAGAGAGTCAGAATGCACTCTTCCCCCACATGTGAAGCAGTCACAAAATAAATCTTGTTATTTTAAAACAGAGGAGAAAGTCTCCCAATGACTGTCAACTGAGGATGTAAATACTGGCACTGGACTCAATAAGAAAGCACCGGTCGATTCCTACTTTGTAAATTGTTATAAGTGAAATCACCTGTTGTAGTCACTCTTCAGAGTTCAAACTGATTGGCTTGAGGTTTTTAATTTGACATAAATTTCATTCATTTTTTTTCTAGCTATGTGTGAGCACGGTTCTAAAGGCTAACCTCGTTGTGCTGAGCCTCCGCCTCCCATTCACAAAAAAAATAAGAGTACCTGCTCTGTTCATATAAATGATCATGTGATGGGCATTTCCAGGCATGTTCGTATGGACAGAGGTTGTTTTTATTTTAAAGTGCTGTTCAAACCAGACTGAAAGAGGGTGGGTGCGTGTAGCCTCTGTCGACCTCTATCCACAACAGACGTGCTGACTTATCATCATCAAAGGCAAAGCACTGGTGTTGATGATAATGCAGATAAGGACGGCGGCTCTCATCTATGAACCCGTACGACCAGACTGAGGCTGTCATTCATTTTGTTTTGTGCACTTGTGCATTTTGAAATGGCACAAGTGAGGATGTACACACATCCTAACTTTCCGGAGAATGATCTGATCCGGGAAAACAGGGTGTGGAGTGAGCTCATAAAGGCACGTCGTACTGTGAGATTTCAGTAACAGTACTTTGAGATTTGTTTCTGAGTTTTAGGTGATATTAAAATTGTGAGCATTGTAATTCATGCTTTTCTGGGAACATAACATTTGTAGGTTTAGAACTGTAAAATTCATTCCATGTGTAATCCTCCAGAGTTAACTGTGAACCATACCATTCTGTCCGCAGACTTTAAACAATTGGAGGAAACTCCCACTTTTAGCCAATCACAAGTCTCATGGCTCCCAGCCCGCGCCCCCCCCCCCAGAGCTTATCTGGGGATGTCGGGTGTCAGAGCCATACAACATCACATGATCAGAATCCATTTCAAGCCTTTAATAATTCACGTTGTCTGGGAATTTCCTTTTCCCTGATCAGCCTTAATTGGGAAAATATGCTTGGCAACCAGAGCCATCTGTAAAATCTGAAGTGACCTCATTTTACCCAGGGCGTGTGTTCCTTTTTCTCACTTTAATCAAGTGAGATGTGTGGAGAGGTGCTGCTGGGACGCCTTGGCCCGCTGATGCTGGAGAGGACTCCTCTGCTGTTGACTGCCGTCAGCACGCGGAGACGTGTTGAAAAATGTTCGGTTGAGACCTTCGGCACTCTATTCAGCCCTGAGAGGGGCACATCCACACTGAGTTGATAAGAGGCTGCAACTAGAGCTACTGCAGAGATTGGGATGTTTGCATAGGGTATCGGTGGAACCACACACACACACACACACACACACACGTGCACAGAACACACCCTCAGTCAGTGCCCTGTTGAGTCTGCTTCACTGTGTATTGATTGTTCTGAAGCTCTGGGAAAATAGATAGATAAACTAAATTAGGATGATTACATAAAATCACAGAGCTGCTCTCTCACTAACTCTTTACAGCAACTGTCTGCAGTTTTCTGCTGAACACATCAGGCTGTTCAGTATGTGCATAGCTACTGTCCAATATGCTCTGAACTCTGGATACCCTCCTGAAATTACTTGTCGAGGCTAAATGTGTGAGTTAGTTGCTGTGTAGTTTCTCTGACCTGCACTGGAGTCAAAACCCTGGAGTGAGACTGTATGAGAACAAAGCAGAGATTCTTCTCTTTAATTGTTGATGTTTGAAAAGAACACACAGACTAAATTGTCCACTTGGAAATGCAACACAGGTCAAGAGCTTTTGCTAGTACAGTTCGACGTCAGTGTTGACACAAAAACACGTTATCTCGGCAGTGAAATGAGCACGCCACGTCCTGCATTGGAGCACCACCCCTCACCTGAACGCTCCGTTTCTGTGTCTGACCTCCCGCTGCGTTCTTCAAACTCTCAAGTCCCGGACCTGATTGTTTGGACATTTTCCTGAGTTGAAGTCTGAAAGCAGTTAATTTAACACCAAAGCGGGGAGGGGGGTGCTATAATGACAAATGCAGTAAGCTGTGTTTGCAAACAGAAAGTCCGCCTCTGTTAAGAGCCATCACTGTGCTAAACCCCTGGAACGTCTTTATGGATAATCTTCATAAGAAGATGACCCACTGCTCCATATATGGCAAACGGTCGCTGGCTGACACCGTGGATAACACACGCTTAGCGCAAACATGCACACAATCACAGCAGAGAGGTTTCAGATGGAGATCAGATTAGTGTCGTGCTCTCACTCCAGCCTCACTACACATGTTAGCCGTGTTAATGATCCGGGAAATTTCGATGCTCTTTTTTTCTGTGCGTGTTTATGTACAGGGAAGAAAGATGGGGACTGATGTGAGCTGAAGAGTGGAAGTGGAATGAGGTTCCTGGGATCTGGCTGTGAGTGTATGTGTTAGAAATGTCACGGCCAAGGAGTGTAACCAGGGATGGTCGGCACAATCAGCATAACATAAATGTGTGTGTATATGAAAGTGTGTTATCTGGATATGAAAAATGGCACAGTGGCAAGGAGAGTTCATGGGTTTCCCCCCCGGGCAGGAGGTATGCTGCGTGGGAGCCGCCTCAGTCAACAGGATTTGCTGCATGTGACACACACACACAAGAAATTTGAATCCTCTTCACATAAAAACTGACTGCCGCTCTCAGCCAGACCAATCAGGAAGTGCTACAGCCTTGTGGAGTTTATTTCTCTGCTGCATTATGTTATAGAGCCGGTGTGATGATGAATGAGGCCTCCCTCGCTATAAATTTCTAGTAGCAGAAAATATTCCCTCTTTCATATGGTGGCGCGAGTTGCTAACTAGGGCTCAAATTTACAACAGCGTGTTACTGCATTAACTCCAGGCTGTGGAGGAGTGTGCGTGTGTGTCTGGCAGAGATTGCATATGGAAGTGTTTATTTCCTCTCTATCAGCAGGAAGTTGGACACCCCTCCTTTGCCCCGACCATTCTTCCACCTTTGTATTCTTTGACAGCGGTGGAACGACTTCGCTTCCTCCCTCAAAGCCAGAAAGATCTCTGGCTTCAATTTCAGGCCGCGTGCTCATATCTGTGACATGGTGTGCGTTGCGTGTGCGTCTGTGAGCGAGATAGAAGTCACATGTGTACGGTATAAGCTACTTTGAGCTGAATTTGTGTTCATGGCTGTCGGTGCTCAGCTTAAGCTCTGCCTTTAAATACACGGGAGGGACACTCAGCAGCTAAATAGACCATGAAATGCTGTCTCACTAATGCAGCGCTTTTTGTAATCGCACTTAAGAGGCACGTATGCACATGTGTCCTTTCCTCTTGTTTGCTGAAGAATCGTCTTTGTTTTCCTAATTAGCTTAAGAGTAGGCGCTTGCATTGAGTGTGAAAGGGAATTGGTCACACTTGGCACTTGCAGTTACACACACTGTCACGGGAGGAGAAAGGCCGACTTATTTTTCAATGCTGAGGTTAGTTAAGGCAGGGGAAGGCGAGCGGACAGTTTCCTTTGAAGACCTCCTATCCAGTGTCCTCAAATGGTGTCTTTAAACGGAGGTGTAGTAAGTGTTTCCATGGAAATGCACGAAGATTCAGACAATATTTTGATGTTTCTGAGGAATGTCCTGAATGGCAACAACCATTTAGCCACTCTCAGACATGCACAGAATTCTCAGCATTCTTTTCAATTTATCCAGAGGCAGAGGGCTTCTGGTGATTTTGCTGATAAGAAGCGACTCCAGTGCTGTAAACAAAAACACAGGACTTCCACGTCATTTCCACCCCCTTCATGTCTTACCCAGACGCCACCCCTCACCTGCATGTTGTGGACACTGTCCTGTTTCTGGGGGTGTATCTGACTGGGACAATATATGGTACTTCCCATATATTTCCCTGTAACGATGACGTCATGCCTCAACTAGAAGTCCAGGCATTGGAATAGCTTTTCTCGCTGTTGCAGCTATTGCTTAGAATGTAGGTGAAGAGATCATTCACAAATTTCCCCTGGAGACAGTTTCAGTAAATTCCTGAAGCTGTCCTGAGTGTCTGTCAACGCTCTATTTCCTCAGTGGTCAGTTCTTGAGGATTTGTAGCACGTAGAGTCATTTAACCACGCTGGGACTTTTTCTCCCCATCTGTCATGTGATGGAATGATTTGTCCCTTGGGCGTGTCAGAATACTCAGTGAAATGGAAGCCTGGAGGTTCACGTGAGGCTGCGTTGGCTCTGTACCTGAAGTGACTGTTCACCTCACCATAGTGTTAGATGAGCTGACAAATCCATTCACATGTCCTTCTGACTACCTGGCCACAGGCCTCTCTCAGTGTTGCATCCTGCATGTTTGTTTTGCTGCTTACAGGCTGACTAAATGTCAAATTCTCTTTTTGAGGTAGCACGTGTTATGTGGAGACATTTTTTTAGGACGGACTTCCTCACGGATTATTTAGAGATGGATAATATCTCCTGATATTCATTCCTGTACGTCATATAGGGCCTGTGCTGGCAGAGATCACCTGAGCCCACCATTCTTTCCTCTAGTTTTAATATCTGTACACCTCACTGTGTGGAACTGGTGTGAATTATTTTGATGTAAGGCAACATCAAGTATTGCCGAGGCTCTAAAAACACAGTCGTCAGCAGCCCGTTCAGACTGAATAAATGAACCAGTGGAACCACTGAATCTTGTAATGACGTTGATAAATGAACTGTATTTAATGTGGATCAATATTGTAGCCAGTAAACAGATGGGCTTATAAGGCGTCAGTATCAGGACTTCTACCAATCAGATCAGTGGCATCCCTGATCCAGTCACGACTAATTGTCTCGGCTAAAGCCTTGCTAAGCTAAGCCAGGAGCTAAACGGGTTCTAAACCACCAGGTGAAAACTTAACGGCCTGAAGTCACTGCTTTTAAAGTCTGCAAGTTTCCAGGTATTGGTTGAGATAATCGTTAAAGGGAGACGATAGTGCTCTGGTGTTTGACTCGGACAGTTACAGATATGTGTGGAGGGTGGGAGAGGGTGTGAAGTTTGCGAGTGGGTTCGAGAGCATTTTTCACATTTGTGGAAGGGGTGTGTACAAGCCAAAACACTGTTCTGCTCTCAGAGATTTTAGCA
Organism: Pseudorhombus dupliciocellatus; assembly: GCA_016785235.1. Lineage (NCBI taxonomy): Eukaryota > Metazoa > Chordata > Actinopteri > Pleuronectiformes > Paralichthyidae > Pseudorhombus > Pseudorhombus dupliciocellatus. The sequence continues at coordinate 2,466,785 of JAFBJW010009050.1, read as the reverse complement.
GCAAAGGGGTTTCCAGCTTTTGAGCGCTACACCTGTTGTCTATCCAACGGTGATCGCTGCACATGTGGAGTAGATGAGTTGTGAAGCTCGCACTCGTGTCACAAGCAGCTGATGCTTCACAGTCCCTCCGCCCGCCCTCACTATGAAGGAGTCCCGGCACTGTTTCAACATGGCCGGCTCTGTGCTTTGCACCGTGTGAAGTCAGGAATGCCTGCAGATATCAGAAGGGTGTGTGTGTGTGCGTTTGTGCGTGCGTACACGCCACTCTGCGTGCCAGACCGTCTGACGAGTCTTTCTGTCAGCTCGGCTGCTGTTGAACTCAGATGAGATGTGGTTATGTCTGCAGGGGACACAACTACGAAAGAAAAATGATGGGATTGGTCGTGGCTGTAGGCATTATTAATACGACTGAGACCAGACGCAGTAGCAAGTGGATGTGCACAGGGAAAAAGCTGCCCGTCTGTTGAAAAGTTGAAGCCTTTACAAAGTTCTGTTTGAATCAGCTGGGACTTTTCTTCAGCACAAAGTAATTAAGTGCTCGTGCATTTTTAATTCAGACTGATGTTTCTGTTATATTACTTTGCTGCATATCTGACTGCAAGTTCGTACAAAGGCACTTTGAAGCTTATATGGACCCAGTTTGTCGTCGTTAGCTTGTTATCTTCCTAGTTGCGGTTCCATCCAGATAATCTATACTCTTTCTCTCAGGCTCCGTGTAATATAAAGACCCTTGTTTGCCCCATTCCTTTATTTACCTTTTAATTATGAGCTGGCTGGGGCCAACAATTGTAGTAGTATCTGCAGGTTTAGAGAGCAGTCTAGCCTTGATTAAGAGGATTTAGGGACAGTCTGTCTGTTTGTCCGCAGCAGTAAAGCATACACAGCGTAACCACACAAGCACACGCACGCTCACAAGTCCCAAGTTCTTCCTGCAGTGGCAATTATATGGCGCACAACAATGCCTCGCTGAGCCACGCTGCCTTATTCCTGCTCCTCATCTTTCCTCGCTCTATTCATCTAGTGTGCTCTCTTTATCTCTCGCCACTCAAGTCTTCGTCTGTTCTCTCCACGCTCATTGTTGTCTGAATATGGGAGGAATTGTGGAGACTCGTATGAAGGGGCAGCCCGTTCCCCCACCCTGTGCTCTTTCCTGCTTAAGTCTCCTCGTGAAAAGGATGGTCCAGCGGGTCACTTCACAGCAGTTATGGATGACGGTGTGTGGCCAAGCATTGCAGACAGCTTTATGTGGATGTAGTCACTGTGAGGGAGAGGATAAGGGATTATGAGTGAAATGAAATATATAACCGAGGCATCTAAGGAAGACAGGCAATGGCGTGTCCGCGTGCTTGGTTCACAAATGTTCACTGACGTCAGCAGCATCTCATTTCCTGTTATTGTTTTTGTTGGGTCAAACAACAGCTGACTGTAGCACATTTTATTAGCAATAGCCAGCTAGCTAATAAAGCTCATGTGTGCAGCATGAGTTCGGTATCCTTTGGAAACAACATTTAAAACTTCTGAAATTTGCAGTTGACCACTATAGTGCCAAAAGAGTGACAATCAAGATGGATTTTACACTTATATATGCAAACTATATGAAAGAAGTTATATATATTTAATATACTCAAAAAATAAATAAATAAAACTAAACCGATAAAGAAAAAGAGTAAAAGAGTTTGATGAACTTACCAAAATCAACTAAGCTGCCCTACTCTAGGATACAGTGACATTCATTCTGGACGTGCTACCCCAGAGTTGAGAAAGGCTACAGATTGGATGTGTTATTGTGACATTTTCTCAACACAATATGAAACTCCACAATAGAGTGGTGTGAAATGCTTCTCGCCCTCAGAAGTAACAATGGGAGAGGTTACTGCTGCGGTAAGCTACTGAGCTGTAGTCAATGCTCAAGCAGACAAAACACAGAATTTCTGTTTTGTGGAATGCGAAAAGACACCACCCTTTAAACTCCACAGAGAATCCTAGTTTCTACAGCATCTTTGGTTTCCCTGTACTTTGCTCCAACATGAAGAGAAGGCCAAAGCTCTAACAGAGCGATGTGTCTAGCTAATGCTTTGTTGGGGATAACAAACCTTTGACTTTGTTGAGATAAGCTAATCATCCTGCCTGAATAAAACAATACCTGACACTTGTTTATATATTTACAAGGTGCCCTGTCTACAGATACAGTTTGGGGTTGGGTTTTGATGTACACAAAGAAAGAGTGGCCCTAGCTGCACCAGAGTGTAATGGATGGTAGTTTGGGAAATTACTCTCACCAAAAGTAACAAAGGAAGTCTGTAAAATCCAAATGATTTTACATTTCTCTCCACATTTTTTTTGTGTGGCTTGAGCACATTTAAGGAAACGACTGCAGTTTTCCCATCTGGAAATTTCAGCCTGATGGTGACCAACAATGAAGCAATCTTGATTGAAAAAGCATGTGTCCTGCGGCGAGCTGGAAGCCTACACGACACCAAATGGCTGTGGTAATCTCTTATATTGGCATGGCAGATATGGTTCTGTCATCAGCTTCACAGGTGGCTTCCCAGTAATGACTGGTTAGAGGCTCTGGGCCCAGTGTTTAACAGCGATTACGACAATCTGATATCTGCGCTACATTGCACTGAGTGGCCCTGTGTGGTGCCTGTGCGTCAGCTGTTGTTGTTCTGTCCTCTTAAGCTGGACACTCAAGACTCAGCCACCAATCACACCACTTATGTTGAACCTGCACAGTTTCCAGTGCTTTCATGCCGCAGGGGCAGGTCCTGTTGTGCTGGTTCTGTCCAATGTAGAAAGTTAAATAAGCTGACATTTGCCTCTATGACAGGTTCTGGAGAATATTGTTGCTGCAGTTAATAAACTTAAGATATAAGGCATTACCAGCTAAATACAATTTGGGGATTGGTTGGCTGCAAGTGTAGCACCGAGACTGCTAATGTTGGGCTGTGCCAGTGTACGCGTTTGTGTGTTTGATAATATACCATACAGGTCAGTATGCATATGAGCTCTTTATGGTGAGATTTTTTTTTCAGTAATAAGGGCCTATACATCATGAAACCAGTACAGTGAGTGAAGCGTGCCGGCTCACCGATAGAAACTTAATTAGACTCGCGGTGACTAATTAGCAAAGACGTGAAAAGACTTGAGTCTTAATTAAGAGGTCAATGGTGTCTGACTTCCCTCTTCTCTGCTGACATCAGTCACGGATGTCAACGTCTCATATGCTGAAGCGACCGTGTCTGTTGATGTGACAACCCTGCCTCCTTCGATACTGATGGTGTGCCCAGTTAAATTAGCACAAGAGTTAGGCTGCTGAAACTGTTATATGAGCCCGCAGTTTTACTGAAATTTAAGAATCATATAATTGCAATTTACTTTTCATGTAAATGTTCGCACCTTCACTGTTTGACAAGATGATGATAATCCTCTTCTCTTGCTCTCTCTCTAGTTAACCACCCAACCATCATGTGCCTTCCCTTAATGAATTAAATCCACTTTGATGTGCACTCACGTCATATGGACGGTGGCTATAAAATGGATTCATTGGAGCATTCGTGCGACACATGCACTTATGTAAGAACACGTCATTGGAGACCACTTCAAGCACTGCTACCGTTGTATATGATGTAAAGATCTGTCAAACCTATGCAACACCAGTTTGTGTATAAATACAGTAGCTGTCCAGGGTAATAATAATGTATAATGTAAACAAGCAAGTTGCAAGTGTAGTTGCAAGTATATTACATCCATTGGAGGTTGCTGAACCACAGTGAAGCCCAATATGGTTTATATACATTTTAGAAATATTTTTTAATTGAATTATTATCACAGCGTTTAAATCCATCATGGTTAGGCTGCGTATTGATGTAGAAATCCGTTTGTTTGTTTGCTGGGGCAGAAATAAAACCAACCATGTAATCATTTGTCCAGAACAGTATGCAAACACATCACCCACGCGTCGAAACACTCTGAGATGTGACACCACAAAATGCAGTTAACAAATGTTACGATCTGAGAGGAGGAGGGGAGAAGCTTTGTTTGTACTTAGGTTTTAATATTTTAAGTGGAAACACCCATGGCTCCCATAAAATGTTGCGTTCTGTCCAAAGGCAGCCACTTTACACTTTGTATTTGTAATTAAAGCAACACACAGGGCGCCCCAAAAAGTTAAATGCCCATTACATTAAAGCCTCTTGATGATACAAGACAGGCTTTATTATCAGACAGGGGAAGTTGTGTGGGTGTTTTTATCTACATTGATGTCCTTATCTGTCTCGTCTCACATTTGACTTCTTCACTGAACAATATTTGCATGCTGAATAACCTGCCTTATCAGCAAATGAAAATGACAGTCAGGTCAGTGTGGGCAACTGATGCTGTCTCACAGACGTCTGTGTTGCTGCTTGTTGCGGCTGTGACACCCAATCTGATACCGCTATGGAAACAGTGCCATGCAGCAGGATCATGACTGACACAGACCCTCCAGTGCCTGTCATCATGCCTGCATTTTCCAGTTTATCAAACTGGCTGAGCGTCCACATCCTGGATGGAGCCTTTGTTTAGTAGAGGTTTAACACACATTGCACACTGTTGATACTATTTGCAAGCCTTTTATGTGGGCGCCATGTGATTTCTTTTTGCCGGGTCAGTTGAGGAGGATCATGTGCGCTGGGTCAGAATCCCTGTTTGTCTCTGGGTGTTGCCTCAGTGCCATCACTTCCGCACCATATTCACATTCAGCTGGACATGCACACACATTCAACCCGTCCTGTGCATTAAACATGGCAGCTTAACGCAGGAACATATATTACCCAAACTCTGCATGAAGGGACATTGACCCAGTTGCTCTGTGCCTCTTGCTGGGATTCGCTCACTGCTGTTTCCCTGCGCTCTGTACCGTTCTGGAATGCTCTGTTTACAGAGCTGGGACTGGCCCACAATCGTATTTTAGTCTCTCAGGTGTCTGCTGTATGTCACTGACAGTTATGTTACCTCTCACAGTTTGGCTTTTATGCTCTCATGTCTGCTGGATTTATAGGATGACACAATGGCAGAGAGACTCTGGGGAAGTTTGAGCAGGGTTGCTGGTTGCTGGTTTGTCTAACGTTTGTTAGTGTCAATGATGAACGTGTGTTCAACACTTGTAGTAACTCTAACTTTTCTATAAATATATTTATCTTTTCCCTGCTAGAGCTCAGCCTCTGCTTGTTGATACGACTGGAGAAATCCCATCAAATGATTTCTCCAAATCTCTCCAGCACCACTGCAAACTTTGTGCAATATCAGCATGTCTTTTTTCCTATTTTTTTTCTTTATTGATTTTCATTTATTTTTCAGATCTCACAGTTGATCAACAGACAAGGAAAAATGGAAAAAAAGAATTCATACCAAATATTATGTGAGAGATGATGACTGACTATGATTATGCAGATCAATACCTTCCACAAAAAACTGTCATTTTATTTTTCCTGATTTTCATTACTCTGCAACAGCTTTTGTCCGCAGCCATGAAAACAGTCCAGGTATCATTATTGATTACCTCTACTCTACCATCATTTTGATGGCCCCCACTAAATGCGTTGACAGACCCTGTTAAAAACAGAGATTTGCCTATTTTCTCCAAAACTCATTGATGCAGAATAGGCAGAAAAACACAGACACCACCATCCCATCCTCATCCCGTTCTCCCCTGTCGAGAAGCAGCTCTGGGCTCCAAAGCTCATAAATTAGACAAGAAATCTAATTTCCCTGTGGGGCTCTTAGGCTCCAAGTACTCGCAGCCATGCTGTTTCTTTTCAGGGGCGCTTGATTTCTATTCCTCTTGATGTAAATGGGCTGATAAGCGGACAGTTGGAACTATATTGTGGCCTAGTTACGCGCTGAGTCACCGCGGACAAGTAGTACTCTGTTTCTGTCACACTTAGTCTGGTTGGAGGTTTTTTTTTAGCAGTGCACATGACAGGCCTGTGTGGAGTTGTTCTTTTACAGCTTCGCGTACTGTTGTTGTTTACTACAAGTGTTGAGCCGTGTTTCTGGTCCCCAGACTCCAGAGGGGTCACTGAAAGCACCACTCGCTTCAGAACAATGCTATCACAGCAAACAGCTGGAAAGCCAGAGTGGGGCTGACTGTGATAAGCCGAGTCGATTTCAGCTTTGTCATATGTTACTGAGACTTTGAAAGGGCTGTCGTTATTTTGTTGTTGTTGTTCAGCTTTTTTTTTTTTAGATCCATTCTCTCTATCTCAGACTCTCTGTTGCTCTGACTAATTCCTGTGTGCCACTTCCTCACTCTATTGTAAGTACCCCCCCCCGCACTTGTTTTGATTGATATTCAAAGGTGAACTCGACACTCCCTGCTCTGCAGAAGGACTGTGTGTGGACGACACGTTGAGTGTCTCAGTGGGTGTGTTTTATTCAGTGATCAAATTCTAAAGCTACCAATCAGATGGGCGTCGATGAACTATTTTAATCACAGGATTGTCATCAGGAAGCCTGACTCACGCTGACAGTTTGTTAAAAGAGAATTAAAAAAAAGTTATTCAAAAACAGTTCACAAGCAGATACATTCATATAGAGTGGATAGGTGGACTAAAGGGGCAACATTTGCATCACAAAAGGGTGGTGTGAAGAAAAAACTTACCAGTATCAGTGTCTGTTGAAGTCAGCAGCCTTTTACTATTGTCACTGAAACTTAAGAGAACAATCCCACATGAAAGACAAATACTAACCTGAGTGGATTATCTCTGTCGCTGGAGCCGGTTCATTGTCCGTCTGGTAGGAATGGTTGGAATCTGAAGAAGCCAGTTGGGGCTGTTTCGCTGTTCTGTTGTTCAGCGTCAGTTAGTCACCAGGGAACACGCCGCTGACAGACATTCATTCAGCTTCCCCACGTGACAACAGGGGGAAGGAAGATTTGGAAAAAATAATTTAACAATAAGTTAGAAGACTGTGTTCAGTTCCTTTTGAAATGTAACACTCTGAGGAGCACACAGATGTGTCGAAGCAGATTTAAAGGTCTTTTCTGAGGTAAACAAAATGACAAAGTCGAAATAATTTAGATGAAGCCATCTACTGAAAACATCATGAGGATTTTTCCACATTACATCTCTGCCAATAGATCCCTTTCACCTAAATCTCACACACTGGACCTTTACAGGATCTCTGTAGCCATTTCCATCAGTTGTCATAACTGCTGAATCACCTGAGAAAGCAGTCCTGTTATCAAACTCCCCCTTTGTTCTGCTGTGTGAACCAGTCTGACAGGTTGGGGTGAAACTGGAGCATACCTGCCTGGCACCTGAAGGCAGGTGCACTGGGTGGTGCTCCAGAGATTGGCCGCTGCTGCCCTTCCTGAAAATGTCTTTTAATGTGTCCTTGCCTCATCAGCTGTGAATGCCAACGGCTCCAGGGCAGTTAAACCTCTCCAGACTCACAATTTGAATAGCCTTACCCAGTTTAACAGAGTGCCAGCGCCGTGTGTTTACTGTAGAGGGCACTTCAGAGAGATTGATTTTCAGGCAGACGTGTCTCTACCCTGGTTAAATACCACACTTGAGCGCGCTCTGTCCCTCCACTCTTATCCCCTCGGTTCATCTGGAGAGTGTAAACATGACGTCTGATGTGATTGGTGTCAGGTGACCTTTGGGTTGCTGCGGCAACGGGGTCCTAAATCTCAAGGCGCCGGTCATCTCCAGGGGTTTGGCTGATTACTAAATAAAATCTTCCCGGACACATACACACACACACAAACGCACACACACATTTGGAAAGCAGTAGATAAACAGTGGTGGGGAGAGGAGGAGTAAACTTTTAGTCTCATGATGTTGCAGGCAGATAACTTTGTTTAGTTGTCTGACTTTGGACAGACAACATTCCTGACATCCCTACACACACACACACACACACACACACACACACAGACACACACACACACACACACACAGAGCTACAATAGCCCTGTACAGATGGTTTGAGTTGGGTCTCTGCTCCTCAGCGTGTTGCATGCATGTTTTATTATGATTCAATCTAGGCTTTGTGAAAATTCATTTTAGAAATGTACTTTCAAATTAATTTTAGGAGCACAAATGACAAATTGACACTGATCCCATTGTATTGTATCATCCCATTACTCCGTCGTATGGTGTTGAAGCATTCCATTCATGCTCTTTCGTGCCACGATGGTATGACAACAACAGCTCAGATCAATCATTCGGTTCTAAATCTGAATGCAGTTTATTGTAGGTGCCATTAAACTGAAAGCAGCTACATGATGAGAAATGTATGTTTGTGTGCAATCATCCTTTTGAAGAGTTGAGTTTACACACATTCTACCACTACTGCTGCTTCATTCAGATATTTTGAAACAAGAATAACCTCCTTTCCGTCCTCTCAGTCATGAATAGAAATATGTAGTTTCCCCAGAAATCCCCTGGAGGTGGATTCTTCAGTGCTCCTTGGCACCTTTGCCCCTCTGACTCCCAGATAAGCGACGGGCTGGCTGCCCTGCGGCTTCTGCTAATCTATAGCACACAGGAGGGAGACGGCTGAGGGATTACCATGAAAACTTGACTCATAATGACTTATCTAAGTCATTATACGTGTGGGAATAATTCCATATCAAGTTATAGCGAAGTGGTGTAATTATCACTGATGGCGCCGTGCAGCATTTGTGAATTTCAAGTAAGGCAGCAGGGCTGGGAGGCGGGACTAAAACACAAATGCTTGTGTGTGTCCACTTATTTTCAAATAATCTGGCATCCCTGTTCACTTCAGAGCAATGGCGAGTGTTCGTAAGCTGAGCATATTTGATTTGGAGCAGATAGATGTTGAAGAGCAATTTTAAAAAGAAAGACATCATCTGGGTTTATCTCTTGAACACAATTCAAGTACGGCGTGAAGTGAGATGGTAGCAAGCAGGCCAAACGTGTGAGTGCAAGCTGGCGAGCTAGGTGAGGTTATGAGCTGAATTTGACCTATCAATATGGATTTTTAAAATACTAATATGTGGTAATGAATGTGATTTTAATACATTTATGTGTGATTGTGTAAAATCCAAAGAAGAGGGTCAGATAACACGCTGCGCTGTGACGACATTCAGGAACATTGCGGTTTGCTGTTATGATTTGAAGGGCAACAACAGGGAAGTGGGGGACGAAGCATTAATGTTTCCACAGGAAATCTGTTGCTGGGGATGGAGTTACTATATCTGAATGCCGATTTAAACAAATGATGTCACAGCTTTTCTCTCCATTCTAAAGGAAAGCGGAGGAAAAATATGCTGCTTTGTTCCCTTACTATCCCGACTCTTGACCACATTGTGCTGTTAGTGTGTGTGTGTGTGCCCGTGCATGTGTGTGTTTGTGTGCGTGCACTCTGGCAACTGTGCCCTGGCATACATGTCTGTGTGTGGTCTAAATACAGCACTTTACTGTTGCCCAAATCATTGTACGCCAAAAGGCACAAACAAGGTCATAAAAGTGACTTTGTTGTGCTGCTCTAAACATAGACCGGCTCTGGGTTTTGATACCAGTGTTCCGCGGGCGTTTGTGTCTTTGTTGGATGTGAGTCAGCGATAGATGTGAATTCAGCTACTGTTTGTCAACCGCAGGCTTTATTTTTGTCATTGACACATGTTCCTTGGTACTTGGTGGAGAGTTTCCTTGTATTTGTCCGAATCTTTTCCTCATAGTGCTGGTGTCAACTCTGCAAGGTAGAGATGTGAACAGCCTGGGTTTCTGATGTTCAGATGTGGTCCAGTGAATGTGGTGGAAATGGCTCTTCCAAGCTGTGATCCTGGCTTAACCTCCACTCACTTTTTTGGCAGCTAGAAGGCACAACCACACACACACACACACATGAAAAGCCTGCTACACATTTCCCATCTGCCTGACACTCAGATGAATTAGAGCATACACAGGAAGAGTATTTTTTTTGTTGCGTGTGTGTGCGTACCTGCTCATCTGGTCCATTTCTCTGACTTGTTTCTGCCCTGCTAAGCACCAGCTGTACATGGAGGTATCTCAGGTAGCACAGCCTCGGTCAACCACTGAGCCCATCACTCTATTTATAGGACGTCTAATGACAGGCAGAGGACAATGTAGGTCTGATAGTTGTGAACAGAGTATGTTCATGTCTGTCCTCAATACCAAAATTCAAAATGCCATTCAACGTAACTGAACCTGGTTTGGCCTGTCAGGCCGCTGGTGCTGCTTATATTTGTTTTCTCCAGGTGTTATTCAAAAGGTGAATTTGGTCTGTTTATTGTCAAGTCACAAATGTTTTCAAGAATTAAAATGAGACACGGATGTTCGGCAGTCCTGAGTCTTGCATTGTGGGAAAGAACCAGGAAGAACAATTACCTAATTTTGCTCTCATTAACATTTTAGCAAAGACCCATCCTAACTTAATTTCGGTCTCGTTTGCACTCTCTCTCTCTCTCTCTCTCTTTCCCTGGGGAGAGTGAGCAGAAAACGTCATGGCTCATAAAACGTGGGTATGAGGAGTTTCTCCCAGCGGCTGCACTCGACTCGGCCTAATGAAGCCACAGGACCCCCGAGGACCCGAACCCAAAACTGGCTGGGCTATTCCACCAACTACACCCCCCTCCCCCCTCCCCCTCCCCTGGGACTTCTCTCTCTCTCTCTTTCCCTGGGGAGAGTGAGCAGAAAACGTCATGGCTCATAAAACGTGGGTATGAGGAGTTTCTCCCAGCGGCTGCACTCGACTCGGCCTAATGAAGCCACAGGACCCCCGAGGACCCGAACCCAAAACTGGCTGGGCTATTCCACCAACTACACCCCCCCCCCCCCCCCCCCCCCCCCCCCCCCCCCCCCCCCCCC